>PVIC010001351.1:0-13157 GCA_004025085.1 Thryonomys swinderianus | reverse complement strand
GCAAATCCCACCGCTCCTAACAATCACACTGAAATTGCACACACACACACACGCGCGCGCGCGCGCACACACGCACGCCCGCACACACGGTAAGCGGTGCAGCGATGCGGGTGCGGCCGGCAGATCCCGGCGCTCGGGCTGGCTGGGGCGGCCGCCTCGGGGATGTTTGAGGCTGCGGCGGGTCGGAGGCACTTACGAGACATCTATGGGGAAGGTCGGACTGACTGCCTTGCGGCCCCGCGCGTGGCTCCGCGCCGGCACCTCCAAACTCACAAGGGCTCGCGCGGCCGAGTCCCCCGAGGGCGGCGCGGGAGGGGGTGCGGGCGGGCTCAGGCTGTAGGGCGGCGAGGGTCCGGCCGCACGCGCCGCGGGGGCCGCCAGGCTCCGGCGATGGCATCCGCGAACTTAAACAAAGGGCCAGCTCGCCGCGCTGCAGAAAGTTGCGGTGGCCAAGGTCCAAGGCGCGTGGCCACGACCCCCACCTCGGGCCGCCCCCAAAAGGATGGAGCCCGGGGCCCAGGGGGAGAAGGGAAGAAGGAACTTTGAACCCACTAGGGACACCTCTGCGCTTAGGTACCCGCGCGCTCGGGGCGTCGTGGCGCGAGCCCTGCGGTTCTCCCGGTGGGGGCGGGGACCGGGCGCACGCAAGCAGAGCTGGGTGGGGTGGCTCAGCCGCGGTTTCCCGTGATTTCTCCTCTCCGGTTTCCTCCTCCCTTTCTCTCCCCTTTCTACCCCCACCACCCAGACCGATCGCGAGCGCAACGAGCTGCCGAGGGACGCCAGCCCTTGGGCCGGACACTAAGAGTTAAGATGTGGCGGCGGGGGAGGGGCGGGGAGGGGAAAGCGGCGGGGGGGGGCGGGCCCGGGGACGACAGATTTCAGGCTTCTACGACGCGCTGCCTAAATTAAAAAGCAACCAATCGGAACGGCCGGAAGGGGGGCCGCGCGTCCGGAGCCAGTCATTCTGGGGCTGCCAATCACGCAGCGGGTAGCCAATCGGCGGGGGCCCTGGCGTTCGACTTCCTTGTATTTGGGAAAGTGTGGTGGTGGGTGCGCGCTCGCGGCGGAGGGTAAACATTCGACAGTCCCCGCTCGGAGAGGGAGGGACTGAGAGCGAACTGTCAGATCGCGGCAGCGAGTGCGGGCGCCCGAGAGCCGAGCAAGGGAGGGCAAGGGAAAGTGCGCGAGGGCGAGCGAGGAGAGAGCGCGAACCAAGGCGCGGAGCAGCCCCGCCGCACCTCCGCCGCCCGGACCGGCCCCGTCGGGGCTCCCCGAGAGCGAGCGAGCGCTCAGCGTCCCCGGAGAGGTCGGGCGCAGGAGCCCCTCTATGCACACACACACCTTCACCGCCGCCAAGGCACGCTTCTTCCTCCTCCTGCAGACCATTGCTGGGAAAAAAATAAAACACCAACCCCAAGCTCCAGCGACAAGGTAACAGAGCAGTTCGACATCATTTTTTTTTCTCCTGTGCATTTTTTTCCTTGTTATATGTTTCCTAATTTCTGCCCAAAAGGAAAGATGTCGCATCAGACTGTGGCTGTTGTGAAAGTGAGAAAGGACCCTTGTGTCCGAGGCAGCCCAGACCTCCGGCAATAGCAACTTCAGCGCAATGCACCCTCGGAGGAAGTTTTCCTAGGACAGAGCCAAACTTGGAAGGAGTGGACACGAGGGAGGCAGCAGGCTCTGGGCTCCCCTCTCCGCGCCCAACAGCACCTAGCACCGCCAAGCCTTTCGGGACCCAAAAAGTTTTACCGTGCCAAGGGGAAGCCTAAGAAATGCGTTTCTGAGCCAGAGCCAGAGGACCTGCGGCTCTGCCGGCGGCTGGCCACGCGTGACTTGGAGAAAAAGAGAAGGCGCCACTTCTTTGTTGTCCTCCGCAGAGCCATCACCTAGCAGGTGGACTGAGCCCCGCGCCCCAGAGGCTCGGGAGCAGCAGCGGCCCCGCCCGGCCCGGCCCAGCGACCCCCGAACCAGGCAGCGCGCGGGGCCGGGGGGCGGCCGCCACCCCCCGCGGCAGGGCTGGCCACGGAGCGCGCCCCGAGCAGCGCGCGCCCCTCCCCGCAGCGCGGCGGCCCCGGCCGTCGCCGCGGCGGCTGCTGCTGACCCGGGCGCGCCGGCGACCCCCGCGCCCTGCCCACGGCCGTGCAGCGGCGGCAGCGGGCCCGCGGCGGGCGCGCAGCGGGGCGCGGGGCGCGGCGGTGGCGGCCGTGGGGTGGCGCGAGCGGGGCGGCATGGCCACAGCGGCCTCTAACCCGTACCTGCCGGGCAGCAGCCTGCTGGCGGCTGGCTCCATCGTGCACTCGGACGCGGCTGGCGGCGGCGGCGGGGGCGGCGGCGGCGCGGGAGGCGGCGCAGGGGGCGGTGGCGGCGCCATGCAGCCGGGCAGCGCCGCCGTGACCTCGGGCGCCTACCGCGGGGACCCGGCCTCCGTCAAGATGGTGCAAAGCGACTTCATGCAGGGGGCCATGGCCGCCAGCAACGGCGGCCATATGCTGGGCCACGCGCACCAGTGGGTCACCGCCCTGCCCCACGCCGCCGTCGCCGCCGCCGCCGCCGCCGCCGCGGTGGAGGCCAGCGCGCCCTGGTCCGGGAGCGCGGTGGGCATGGCCGGGAGCCCGCAGCAGCCGCCTCCACCTCCGCCACCGCCCCCGCAGGGCCCCGACGTGAAAGGAAGCGCTGGGCGAGACGACTTGCACGCGGGCGCGGCGCTGCACCACCGCGGGCCGCCGCACCTCGGGCCCCCTCCGCCGCCTCCGCACCAGGGCCACCCAGGGGGCTGGGGTGCCGCTGCGGCTGCCGCTGCTGCCGCCGCCGCTGCTGCCGCCGCCGCGCACCTCCCGTCCATGGCTGGGGGCCAGCAGCCGCCACCGCAAGGCCTGCTGTACTCGCAGCCCGGAGGCTTCACGGTGAACGGCATGCTGAGCGCGCCCCCTGGGCCCGGAGGAGGAGGCGGGGGCGGAGGGGGCGCAGGCGGCGGCGCACAGAGCCTGGTGCACCCGGGGCTGGTACGCGGGGACACGCCAGAGCTGGCCGAGCACCACCACCACCACCATCACCATGCGCACCCGCACCCCCCGCACCCACACCATGCGCAGGGCGCCCCGCACCATGGCGGCGCGGGGCCTGGACTCAACAGCCACGACCCGCACTCAGACGAGGACACGCCGACGTCCGATGACCTGGAGCAGTTCGCCAAGCAGTTCAAACAGCGGCGCATCAAGCTGGGCTTCACGCAGGCCGACGTGGGGCTGGCGCTCGGCACGCTCTACGGCAACGTGTTCTCGCAGACCACTATCTGCCGCTTCGAGGCCCTGCAGCTGAGCTTCAAGAACATGTGCAAGCTCAAGCCGCTGCTGAACAAGTGGCTGGAGGAGGCGGACTCGAGCACGGGCAGCCCCACCAGCATCGACAAGATCGCAGCACAGGGCCGCAAGCGCAAGAAGCGGACCTCCATCGAGGTGAGCGTCAAGGGTGCGCTGGAAAGCCACTTCCTCAAGTGCCCCAAGCCCTCGGCGCAAGAGATCACCAACCTGGCAGACAGCCTGCAGCTGGAGAAGGAGGTGGTGCGGGTCTGGTTCTGCAACCGACGCCAGAAGGAAAAGCGCATGACGCCGCCCGGAATCCAGCAGCAGACGCCGGACGACGTATACTCGCAGGTGGGCACCGTGAGCGCCGACACACCGCCGCCGCACCACGGGCTGCAGACCAGCGTGCAGTGAGCGCCCGGGCGTCGCGCAGAGGGCCGAGCCGCCGCCGCCGCCAAGCCGCCACCGGGCCGCCTCCGGGCCCACCGAGCGACGCCGATCCGCGGAGCCCGCACGGGGCGCCCGGCCCAAGCCCCGGCGGGCCGCCCTCCCCTCCGCCCAGAGACAGGCGAGAGCGCCCTTGGAGGAAAAATCGAGGGAGAGACAAGGACCGAGGAGAGTTTTGTTTTGTTTTGTTTTGTTTTGTTTTGTTTCTTTTCCAAATTCAAAGAAGGAGGGACCAAAAAATTTAAAAAGCATAATACATACCTAGACTGTTTTATATACATATATACAAACAAAACCGGAAAATGAAGAGAGGGGCAACCGTGAGATCTCGTTTATACTGTGGTGGTGTTTTGTTTTTCTTTTCAAGAAGGTTGAAGACCCTGACACTCCAAACTGCACTGGTGAGGTACCCTGAAAGACAGCAATGGACAGCGCCTGCCTTTTCCTTGCCTCTTAGAGTGAGAGTCCCCCTTTTTCCACCTCCTCCGAAAGGGCTGCCCCGAGATCCGGGAGTGGAGCCAGCGCACTTTCTTGGGAGCCCCTGAGAGAGCAGCGGCACCATGTTCCTCTGAAGGACCCTGTTTCTCCTGGCCATGTGAAAGTCATTTGGGAATAAACAAATCCACTGTGGAGTGGGAAGGAGAGGGGAACAGAAAACAGTCTCCAGGAAAAAATTCACAGCTTCTGAAATTAACAGACTGAACGGCAAAGTGAAAGAAAGTATCCTCAAAGTAAGCTTGGGGGTAAAAGCCTCTGGAAAGAAAGAGCAAAAACGGGCCGGGGCACGGGGACACCCAGCGTGGAGAGGCCACAGGCCTAGGCCCAGGCCACGGAGCCAGGCCCTGCCACCGACCTGGCTCTGCCCGCGCGGGGCGGACCGTGCCTAAAGATGCCACCGCTAATATTTTTTTTATTAATAATTTTTATTTTTTATTTCCGGACTGTTTCCAATAAAGGGATTTAGAGAGACTGAGCATCAGCCGCTGCACTTCCCTTGACTTCTGTCCTCAACTCGTTGCCAACCTTGACTGATGGGTGCTGTGGATGTGATTACATAATACTGCCATTTCCAAGCAGTGTTTTTGGTAGGTTTTAATAAACAGACTTTCCAAAAGACGGCAATATAGAATCGTTAGATCCGTTGTTGATCTAAAAATATTTGCTTTATATTTTCATTAAATGACTTCTTTTAATATTTTATTCAGAATACTTATGAACTGCTGCAAAACGGTAATTTATTTTTCCCCAGATCTTGTATTACGTGTTTTTTTCAGACGAGCACAAATCAAAATGAGATGAAAATATGGACAGTTGTTAGGTAATAAGGGTATCTTTTGATGTGATCATTTGATTGTAATTTAATTTGAGTAGTGATTCCGTAAGAGCTGATCGAGAAAATAAATTTGTTAGAAGGAAGTAGTCTGTGTCTGATGCATACACACCGTGTGGGAAGGAGAGATTCTCTGAACAATTATTTTTATATTGATGCAGTTCTCGATAAGTAAGAGTGCCCAGGCAGCCGAGCAAGCCAAGCGCACCCCTCAGTGCTGCTGGAGACCCACAGGAGGCCCCGTACTCCTGGGAGGCCGGTTTCCACGCAGCACTCACTCCTTGTTAAGCCATGCATTTACCATATTTTTCTCTCTCTTAATTTAGTTTTTAGGTGAGATTGTCTATAAATACTAACCCTTTTCCTGATGACACCTGTATTCTTTATGGAATGATTGAACTCTGTCACGAGTAAAAAAGTGTCCAACCTGGTAGTTAATGAGCGGCTGATGCAGCTCCAAGTTCAGCCTCTTCTATCCTCTCAACTCCCCCCACCCAATTTTTCCTGTGTTTCTTTTCTCTTTTTCCAAAGACTAATAGTTGTCAAGAATAGCGTATAAGTCTACAAAATATTTTGATATCCTTTACCTCCCATTAATAACTATATGTAGTGACATTTAAATTGTTGAGATTCTTTGTTGCTTTTGGTCTTTCCCAGGATAGCAGGTAGTCCGGACCACCTCCCGTTGGGCCATACAGCCTTCATCTTTGCCACTGCCAGCTCCAGCAGCAGGCTGCTCGTTTGTGTGTTCATCTTTCCCCCCCGTGTGAGTCTTTATCTTCTTTAGCGTACAGGGGTTTAGCTTTTTCAGGTCACTTTCTAGATAAGCCCCACAGAGGAGGTCACACTGGTCACGTTAATGCATCCCTATCTGCAGCGTGGGAAGGCGAGGTGTGATGGAAGTGCTTAAGACACGAGACCGGTCTGGCTAAACCCTGATAGATTGTGCTTTTCTTTCAGTGGTGATTTCACAGATGACTTTCTCTTATTCTTACTTAGCTGTCACTTATTTTTTTGCCCCCCTCTTTCCCCTTCACCTCCTCTGCCTGCGATATCAATGTGGGGGTTAAAAAATCCCGGAAAACCAAGAGAGCAACCAGGAACAGTCATTGCTCCAGACAGGCCCTGTGTCAGTTCCATAAATCAAGCCTAGCCAGATGGCCGAGTGTGGGGTTGCATTATTTTAAACACCAAATTGCACTAAAAATCACAATCATTTTGATTTGTGAAATCTGAAAAAGGCCATATTTATTGAATAGAGAAAAGAAAACTCTAAAGACAAGAAACCGCGATTTACTCTTCTCTGCCTTCTTCTCCGTTCCCATTTCTCTTGCCACAGTAATCGGCCGGCCCAGGGAATTTACAACCTGGAGGGGGCGGGGTGAAGTGCTTGGGTTGTTTTGAAGGGTCTTGGGGGAAGGCAAAGAAGGCTTTCCCAGGAAAGCTGGGAACTGGGCAGGTTGTTCGAAGGTGGTGTACTCTGCTGGCATGTGAGTTGGAATCCTGGGGGTTTTTTCCTGCCGAAAGAGTGGTGCTTGATTAGAGAAGGACTAGATCTGTTTAAAATTTTAGGAGGTGTTTGCTTACTTGATTTAGCTGACAACAAAAGAGCTGACATTAGATTTCACACTGTTTTCTATTAAAATGCAACCTGTGCATATGACTTTGGAAGAGGCGTTGATCTGGGGGCAGCTCCGTGAGTGGCGATGGGGAAGCTGGACCATCAAGCCCATTCCATTTTCATTATCTTGCATTTTATAAAGTGGGCTAATGCTTCAACTCTATAAAAAAAAATTTCAACCCTTTGAATGTATTTACACAATGAAACTCACGGTTGAAATATAGAAGAGAGGAGATACAACTGAGAGGTTTTGTGCTAAGACTTATATTGTTACACATGTAAATAATGAAAATATTGTGATATATCACCAGATCTTAATGAATCTGCTCATTGTGTGGCTTGCAGCACAAGTGTCTTGTGCTTCGTAAAGTGCCCATTTGTCTCCTCCCTGTCAGCCCCACCACCCAAAGGACAGTGACCGAGCTCTGTCCCTGCCTGGCTAATCCCCAGCGAGGCTGAGGCTCGGAGACTCTGTGGTCCCCTGTGACTCTGGGCCACTTTCCCCAGCCTCGGTCCCCCTCATCTAGCCCTGTCCCCACGACAGGTCCTTTTCTCAGTGTGAAACAGTCATCTGCTGCTGTTGCTCTGTTTCCTTTTTTCCCTGGTACTTAGCCAGAGACCTCTTCTTTGTTCCAAAACAGGACTGTCCACCACTGCTCTAGGATACTCCCCCTGCCTGGCATAGCACCCTGTGTGTTTACTACCGTGCTCATAATTTGTTTTGTATGAATGGTTTCCAGCATTCAGAGAATAATCGGTTCTAATATTCAATGCAGTATATACTATGGATAGTTTTATTGATAAGTGTAATATTTTAACAATTAAATTTGTTTTTTTAAATTATATATTTGTAAAGTATTTATCCTGTTGGAAGCAACAATATATTGTTGTATTTATTCGTTTATTTTTGTAATAAATGATCAACGTCTTTACGCTAAATCAAAAATGACACTTTTATATATCTATATAAAATGCATTTGAAGAGATGGGCATATTTGCACCAATTTGTATGTAAATAGAGTCAGGGCCATCAGTAACTCGGAGCTCTCAGAACTAAATTGAAGGAAGAGGCATTCTCTCCGCATAGAGTTTAGTTTGCCCAAGTTCCAGGGTAATTAATCAACTCTAAAATGGATGCAACAAGTATTGGCACTGGCTGCAGTCTTGGGATTAGTTATTTAGGGGTGGGCCTCGTTTTCGTTCTTTGTTTTAAGGCAGAAAGATAGAAATTAAAGTACTCTCTTTCTTCATGCGCGTGGCTGGCTGTGTGGATTAGAGCTGTGCGGTTTCAGTGATAAACCCAACACCTGGCTGGGCTGGGGTTTTCTCTGGAGGAGGGAGTTGAGGGGCGCTGTGGAGTTGGGGTGCCCTGACCCCTGCAAGGCGATGTAGGGAAGAGCTGAAAAGGCTGCGGGGAGAAGCCCCCTCCCCTCCCTCATGACAGCAGTCGTGGGCACAGGTGGTGCTGTCCTGGGGGAGCGCGAGAAGGTGGGGCGCCTCCAGGCTTCCAGCTCTTCTGTGGGGGCCTAAAGGTCACCCACCTGACCTCCTGACTGGGGAGCCCCGCCGTGGGCTTGATCTTGGTTTCAGTAAGGAAATTAGAGGGCTCTGCGTTTGTCTCCTCCTGAACTTTCCAGTGTAGGAAAGGAAATAGCGAGGGTCTGGAGGAGCCGGGGGTGGGAGCAGCGGAGATAGCAAGAGGGATCCTGGTGTAATCAGATTCTTTGATTTTGTTAGCCTGGCTCATGGCCTATTAATTAGATTACTCTCTCTTTCATTCTTGATTTCACATCCGTGTTTGTTCCTGTACCCTAAAACGTGGGCGCAAGCCGGCAGAGCAGGAGCCCATGATGTCACTGCCGGCCGGCCGGCCGCCTGGCCTTCTGGCGGGCTGTGGGCTGCTCGGCCGAGTCCTCTTTCTCGAGGAGGAGCTGGCTCTGGAAGTGACCTCAGAGGGGTCTGGGAGGAGGGCAACAGTCGTCCCTGTGTGGCGCAGTGCGTGTGTGCAGGCATGTGTGCAGCCCGCGCAGGGGTGCGCCCTGGGGGAGGGGTCCCCGGCTGCGGGCTGCACCGGAAGCCCCGGGAAACAGGGGCTTGGTCAGGTGCTGGCCTTGCCTGGGGTGCAAACCTCGGGTGCAGATCCGGAGGTCACGGGCCAGAAAGGGGCAGTCAGCCGGAGTCCAGGCGCTTCGGCCGGCCTGGCCGCGCGGCAGCTGCTGTGGGTCTCACAAGTTGTTTTCCTCGTGGCGACCATTCAGCAAAACGCACGATCCTTTCTCAAAGATTTAAATTTCGCGGATGAATTACCATACACCGGTTGCTTAGCAACTAAATTCAAGCAGGGCTAAGAATATGCAAGCTTTTTGTATTCTCATTAATAAAAATGCCAGTCTGACACAGCAACCCGACTTTGGATCACTGCAACTTCTGTAAAAGCCGTAGGAGAATACAAACCGATCCTGCCATTTAATTACAGATCAAAATGGCTTGAAACGCGATGTTTTGTTCATCTATCTTAGTCCTAAAAGCGATGTAAAAAATAACAGCTTTCAAGAGCAGTAGTAAATTTCCCCTTTCTTTTTTTTTTTTAATGGAGTTGTCTGTGGGGTTACTGATAATTGTCAGCTGAAACCTTTTGAGGCACAGGTTGAAACATCCCATTTCGTCTGCATTTCTACTCTTCCTCACAGACCCCTGGGATCCTGCTCTTCTCTCCTCAAGTAACTGCTGTTGTTGTTGCTGCTGCTGCGACTGCTGCAGGGGGCTGTTGTGGTTTGTGGCAGGAGCTGTCAGGCCTAGGGGCCTGAGGTGAAAGCATGGGGCTCAGGCCCCTGACTCAGCAGAGGGACAGCCAGGGAGACAGGAAAGTTTCCCTGAGGTGGGAGTGGTGAGACTGTGGTCCCAAGCTCCAGGGGCCTGGCCACAACTTGGGGAAAGCTGGGAATTTTCACTACGAGCTCTGCTGAGAGTCCACTGACCGTGAAGTTCAGACAGTTGAGCCTGGGGCCTGGCTGACCTCGATCTCAGATACCCTCCAGCCTCAGCCCCCAGCCTAGAGCTGAGGACAAAGTGAGCAGCGGCTGACCTCACTGACCCTTGGTTGTACTGAGCCTGTGCCAGCAAGACCACGGCCTGAGACTCTTGTGCTGGAGCCCAGGACCCTGTGCCTCCCTCACGGGAGCTTCACTGGCGGAGACACTCAGGTTCAGAGAAGGACCAGCAGTGGAGAGCAGGGGTCAGGGCAGACTGGGCCGCTCAGGGCTGGGGCGTGTGAAGGCCGGCCTCTGGGCTCAGCACGGGACAGGGCTGAGGGCAGCTGGGTGCAAGTCTCACCCTCCCTGGGCCCAGCTCTGCTTCTTGTGCCTGGGAAATTCTGCTGCCCAAGGACTGTAGCCCCAGACCTGCAGCGAGCCTGAGACACCAGCCCTCTGGTTTGTGCCCAGCCCAGCACCAGCCGCAGAAGCAAGTGTGGTGAGCTTCGGGAGCGCACAGGGGCAGGAGAGAGGCCCCTGAGTGATTCTTGTGACATCCCAGGGAGCTGGTAGCTCCAGAACTCAGCAAACCTGGGATGCACAGTAGTGACTTCCGGGGACACCCTGGATGCCTAAGACCATTTCTTTCTAGTAAACACAACATGCGGTTGGAACTCAAACCCTAGGTTGAACTATTTCTGTACTAAGACTGTTCAGAGGCAAGAGAGTCCTTTTCTTAATAAAACACATACACTAAACAGGAAGCCAGTTATTTACAAATACAATTGCCTTAGACAAACCACATTCCACGGATGTAATTCATTAATGGAATTTGTTCCTTTTCTTCCCTTTGGAAAGAGTGTTTTAGTTCTTAGGTGGGGCTCAGAGGCAGGGAGAGAAAGCAGCAAGCTTACCTGTTTTTGAAAAAGGAGTGTGGTGGGGGGGACCTGGCCAATTCCTGTGTCCAGAGGTATCAAACCCTAAAATAACCCCAAAACACAGGAGAGCTTTTGGTTTTCCTTTCGAATCTTCAGGAAAGAAGTTTGCTGTCTGTGGTTGCAGTGACCAGTCTCCAGGGACTGTGATAGTAATAGGGCCCAAGTTGGGGTGTGTGTGTGTGTGTACAAAACAAATTGCAGGCATGGGAGCTGACTAAGAATGTAAGAAAAAGGCATCAGTAGAGCTTTTGAAGCATTGTGGGTGCTCTCAGGATGCCTCCTGGGGAGAAGCTGTGCTCTGGCAGGAGAACTGGGGGGTCTCACCCTCGGCACCCGCTCCCTCCCAAGTTTCCCCAGGGCGAACCCCATCCTCTGTGACCGAGGAAGGGTTGTCTCCTGGTGGAGAGCTGCGAGAGGAAGCAGGCTGAGGTGCGAATCCTCCATGTCTGGAGCCCCTGAGCGAAGTGTGGGCTGTGCAGTCCCCACCAGACCTGGGGACAGAGGGCAAGTGGCCCTCACTGCCCCGTGTCTTTATTGCAGCTACAAATGATGGACACACACTGGGAGGGAAGGAAAAGCACTTTTTAATCATGTTTTTAAAGACAAGAGGTGTTTTCCTGAACAAGTTAACTCTCCTCTAAGAAGGAAGGAGAGCCCCCCCCCCCCCAAGGAAGACATCCTCATTTCAATGAGCGCTCCTGGTTCTGCACCGAAGTAAAACATGTTGGAAGTGCCACCTTCCCTGCCTTTATGGACTCGTCCACAAGGTCAGCACAGAGCCCAGGCGTACTGGCTCCCAACTGCCCTGGGAGGGAGTCTGTCTTTCACTTCCATTTCCAAGGTTGAGAACTCTCCTGCAGAGGAAAGATAAATTTACTAGAGCTAACCAGAAAGTATAGGTTCACCCAGAAATCAACAAAATTAAAATTAATTTCTTGGTCACTTTGTCTTGAGAATCTTTGGGATACAATAGTGGAGAAAAGCCATAAAGCCTTCAGCGAACACCACCTAAAAATGACTTTCATTCACATTTTAAAAGAGAAATTTTTCAAATTTCCAAAGTGCTCTGGCCATCCTGTTTCTACTCCGTACATCCTGAAGATTTCTCCCAAACAGGGTTTTCAAAATATTCCAACCCTGAGACAAAGGTCTTTCACTTTCCCAAGAACTGTTTAATAGTTGCTGCAAGAATCTTCGTGGGCGGCCCTGGGGATCAAACTCAGCCCCTACTTCCGCCGCCTAGGTTTTTAACCAGACAGGGAGCACTCCTGATCACTCAGGGCCACGCAGAGTGGGCGGTGAGAAGGGGGACCGCAAAGGCACAGGGCACCCACGAAAGGTTAGGCTTCTGCTTCTGGGAGGGCTGGGGAGGTCGGCACTGCCTCTGTGAGGGCAGAATCCAGGCTTCTTTCGAGCTTCAGGAGGCCTGCAGGTGCCACAGGAGCTGCTGGCCTTCCAGAGTGAAAGGAAGATAGCTTTGTCTCCCCTTTGTTCCCAGGCCTTGAACTAGAGCTTCCAGGAGGGGAGAGCTGCCCCCAGGGAATGGGGCCACCACTCCCTCCCTTTCCAGCACCCATTAGAAACCCCAGTGCTTGCTGGTTTGGGCCAAAAAAAGGTAACTTGAGGAATCCCTCTGCACGCCTGTTACCTAACAGGCCCCTCCCCAGCAGAGAGGGACCACACTTGATCTACTCCCAGCAGCCCTGTGCAGGCTGAGAGGCCTGGGGAGGAGACAAGAGGCAAATGACACAGAAAGAGGAGGATAGGGGAGCCACCCGGCAGTAAGGGAAGGGGTGTGTGGGCTGTTGAGCGTGGAAAGGGCCCTATTTCTACCCTCTGTTAAGTGCCTCCCTCAGGGATCCTGCCCTGTGCTGGGCCTTGGCTAAGAGTCAGTGACTCCCGGTCAGCCAGGAGTGAGGTAGGTGTACCCAAGGACAGGGGACCCGGCAGCCCCAAGAGGAACCAGGTTAGCAGAACTGTGTCACCTCTGCGTGGAGTGCAGGTCACTGCCCAGCCGGGCAGGGTGTGATTACAGGGGCTCTCGCTTCTTTGGCAGTGGGACAGAGCCGGCGGGCAGTTCCAAAGTACACCAAGGGGTTTCTGCGCCCCAGGCATGAGAGGGGATGTGAGGGAGGGTGTGGGCTTTGCCGGGAGGGGCTTGCAGCCCCTGCGCTTGGCCCTGCAGGCCAGAGCAAGGCGTGGGAGCAGGGATCCGGGAGGGGAGCAGCTGCACACACAGGCCTCCCACAAAGCCTTAACAAAAGCTGGCTGCAAATCCGAAGCGGGTCTTTGTGGACCTGCACCTCATAGGCAGCATGGCTGGCTCCAGACATCCTCCACCCTTGAGCCTGGGTCCTGAGCAAGCTCCCTGGCAAGCCTTGCCTCACCTGGCCTGGCCCTAGGCTGTAATCCACCCAGGAGATGTGGGGCTCCCTGCTGGTTGAAAGAGGCCAGAAGCAGGGTGCTGAGTCACTCTCCTTTGCGAGGGAAGGAAAGGGCGCCCCAGGACAGGATGAGATGCCCAGAGGGCTCTCCAAGCTCTCC
>PVIC010001350.1:0-93445 GCA_004025085.1 Thryonomys swinderianus | reverse complement strand
AGTTGGGTGCGTTAGAGTTCAGTGCATAAATATTTATGATTGTTATTTCTTTCTCTTGGATAGTTCCCTGTACGAGAATATAGTGACCTTCTTTATCTCTTTTAATCAGTTTGGGTTTGAAATCTATTTTATCTGCAAACAAGATAGCCACTCCTGCTTTTTTGCTGTTTCCTTTGGCATGGAGGATTGTTTTCCAACTTTTTATTTTCAGTCTATGGGTTTCCTTCTGAATTAGGTGTGTTTCCTGTATGCAGTCGATTGTAGGATCTTGTTTCTTGATCCAATCTGCTAGTCTGTGTCTTTTAATTGGCCCATTGAGTCCATTGACATTAACGGTTATGACTGATATGGACATATTCAGAGCTGCCATGTTTCCCTGTTCTTGGTTCTTTTCTTCTTTGCTTTTCCCCTTTTCTATTTAGTTTCTTGTTTGTCCCAATGAATTCACTCTCCTGGGTCTCATGGGTATGGAATTTTCTTTTTAATGGACCATTTGATCTTTGCTGTGTAAGTTCATAGTCATTGTTCATTCAGATACTTCTGTTAATTGTATTCTCTGAAGTCTTCAACTTTTAACTACAAAATAGTTTTCCAAATTGAATAAATAATATTGTCCTTTAGGGTGGTTTATTTTATTCTTAAGAAAGCTTTTCAAAGTCATCTTCTAAATCATAGGATGGAAGGACTAAGGAAATGAGGTGGCTCGGTAGTCACAGAGTATTGCTGTTATCTATTCATTCTTTTTGTTTTTGGAGACAGGGTCTCTCTTTGTAGTTTAGACTGGCTCTGAGCTCACTATGCAGTCCAGGCAAGCCTCGAACTCAGCAATCCTCCTGCCTCTGCCTCTCGAGTGCTGGGATTATAGGCGTGAGCCACCTCGCCTGGCTATCTATTCATTCTTTATCTCTAAGCCTACTGCAGTCTTTTCTACCCTCCATTTTGGTTTCTAAATCATATAATGCGTAGAAGTTAAGTAAGTTCTTAATTATGAAACTTGCCAGGGCACTGAACTATATTGCCTAAAATGTCCAAAGTTAACATGTAGGCTGGTTTTAGTGGTTTTGTGTCTTTGTCAGAGGTACAAACTTGAAGATGAGGCCAAGATCACTGTAATGGTTAAGATATATTTAAGTTAAAAATAAGTTAATAATTTTTTTCTTCTTAAAATTGTAGGTTCTGGATTAAAAGAACACACTATAAAGTCGTAGGAGGTGAAAGCAATCTCCTTTCCAAGTGTAGTTCACTTTCTTGATACTTCCCCGGCCCCAATTCAAATTTTGGCTTTCGTTTGGTGGCTGAAATTTCTAAGTCACTGAAGCATGATCTTCTTAAGTGCAGATGAAGCAAGCGAAAACAGCAGACTAGGAATAAACATTGTTTTGGAGAGGAAGAAAAGTATCGTTAGAACAATAGCAAAAAAAGTTTGTGTAGAACTGTGAAGTATGGTATACTTTTAGGAAACTGTATATGTAGGATGGAGGTATAAGTCGATTTTGTCCCTGACCACCCTGAATGATTGATTGCTTTTAAGGTGAAACATACTATTCCTCTGTCTTTTTATTTTTTATTTTTTATTGAGACAGGGTCTCGCTTTGTAGTTCAGGCTGGCTCTGAGCTCACTGTGTAGCCCAGGCAAGCCTCGAATTCAGCAATCTGCCTGTCTCTGCCTCCCAAGTGCTGGGATTACAAGTGTGAGCCACCACGCCCGGCACTGTGGTATGTGGTATTGATTGCTGGCGGGCGTGAGCCCCCAAGCCCAGCATTGTTATATGGTTACCAGGGATCGAACTCAAGACCTTGCGCTTGCAAGGCAGGCACTGGAACCACTGAGCTAACCCTCTGGCCCTATTCCTCTGTCTTTAAAAAATTCTTTTATAAAGAGTTTTGTTTAGTGTAAATGTAGGTGATTTCTAATGTCTGCACTAGTCTGTTTTGCTTGTTTGTTTTTTTGTTTAAAGCACTCGGTTATATTGAATCCCTTGTCTAGAAAGCAAACCAGATGATTATAGGAACTTCCTTCATGGTCATTTTAAATAATCTTGATTTAGAAAGTTTCAAAGTACTAAATATGCCTCCAGTTTCATTCTGGAGTAAATGTTATTACCACTGCTTTTGTGCCAGAGGTTTTGCTGTGCTAAACTCTTGTGGGTTTGTCTACTGGGTTATGGGTACACATAGCATGCATCTTACAAGGATAGCATTTGCTTTGAGTGAACTGCAAATTCTCCTTCCCTTTGAAACATTCCATCTCTTCTGTTACAGGTGGTGCTTTTTGCTTAATAGACTTCAAGACTAGAAGCCAGTAATTGTTTTCTGATTCTGTAGTTACCGTAATGTTTTGGGTTTAAATTTGACCAGAGCAGATTTGCATTGATTTTTTTTTTTTGAGACAGGGTCTCGCTTTGTAGTTCAGGCTGGCTCTGAGCTCACTATGTAGCCTAGGCAAGCTTCGAACTGAGCAATCCTCCTGTCTCTGCCTCCTGAGTGCTGGGATTACAGGCGTGAGCCACCAAGCCCAGCACTGTGGTATGAGGTATTGATTGTTGGTGGGCGTGAGTCTCCAAGCCCAGCATTGTATGTGGTTTCCGGGGATCGAACTCAGGACCTTGCGCTTGGGAGGCAGGCGCTGGAACCACTGAGCTAACCTTCTGGCCCTGATTTTTTTTTTTTTTTAAATAAAGGAATGACTCATATCTGTGTAGCAAAGTCAGTTATATTAAGTAAGTTTCTTCAGCTATGTCCTTCCTGTATTTATTAGCTTTGAAATCACTGTGAACCTGACATAATTGAAAGTTCTTTTATGTCCATTGGCCAGAGGAGAATAAAAAAGGGATCCTTGAACTAATTGATAGATTTAATACTGAAAGCAGAAGATACAGGAATGGTATATACAGGAACTTAAAAAGATCTTTTTCTTTTCTTTTCTTTTCTTTCTGAGACAGGGTCTCACTTTGTAGTTCAGATGGGTCCTGAGCTCACTATGTAGCACAGGCTAGCCTCGAACTCACAGCAATCCTCGAGCCTTTGGATCCCAAGTGCTGGGATTACAGGTGTGAACCACCACCCTGGCAAAAGATCATTGTTTTGTATGTTTGGTTCTTATAATAATGTCGAATATAGTCTGCATGTATAACTTAATTTGTTAGTCCATACTTTAACACAGAAGAAAGACACCAGATACTGTAAAGAACATGCTGTGCTTTCTAATATTTTTATAGGAATTGAACTTTTTGGCAGGGAGGAATTAACCACAGCATTGATAGGTATGTTGATACTTCTTTTAGCTAGAGATTAGAAAAAATTAACTAGTTATGTGTAGTCTAAAAGTCAGTTTTTAATATAAATTTTTGTGGAGGAGAAGGAAGAAATATATCCTTTATAGCTTTTCTTGAAGTCAGATTTTTATGTTAACCCAAAAGTAGGACTATGATTTTTTTTTTTTTTTTTTTTTGCTTTTTGGGACAGGGTCTCGCGTTGTAGTTCAGGCTGGCCCTGAGCTCACTATGGTGCCCAGGCAAGCCGCTGCGAACTCAGCAATCCTCCTGTCTCTGCCTCCCGAGTGCTGGGATTACAGGCGTGAGCCACCACGTTCGGCATTGTGGTATGCGGTGTTAATTGTTGGTGGGCGTGTCTCCACGCCCAGCATTATATGTGGTTACCGGGGATCGAACTCAGGTCCTTGCGCTTGCGAGGCAGGCGCCGGAACCACTGAGCTAACCCTCCGGCCCCAGGACTATGATTTTTTAATGTACCCTAAAGTCCAAGAAAAGAAGATTAATATATTTTTTTTTAGCACATAATGTACTATGCCAAACAACTGACATTTTCCTACATTGGAACCGATGAAAGGTAAATATGCATATTTTTCAGATGAGAAAACTCAGAATTTAAATAGACTTGCCCACTATCACAAGAGTAATAGACAGTTGTAAAGTCTGGATTTCCTCCTTTGAAAAGCTGTGCTCTTTCTTATGTACATCAGTAAGTAAGGCAGGTCTTCAGATGAAAATGTAGAATGAAGCCATGTCTTTCTTCCACAATTTTGTTTTTAGTTGTAAGCTAGTAAAAGCAGATATTATTATCCCTAATTTTAAAGGCAGAGATAGTGAAGCATAGTACATTGACTCAGATGTTACAGTATGACGACAATGTATTCAGAAGTAGAGGCATGGCTTTGGCTATTCCCACAGTGCTAATTCATTTGATGATGTACTACTCATACAATACATGGGTGATATGTGTAGCTTATGCATTCATAAATGCAAAGCATTAATTCAGTTATAAATAAATGTGTACATGTATCTTTATTACTCCTAATGTTTTTTTTTAATTCAATATGTTGTGCAGTGCCTCATATGAAACTATTTTTGAGGGCAGTTAGTCTTTAGAAAGGAGGTGCTAATTACTTTTAGTTAGCAGATACTATGCTTTTAAAAATAAACTAAATAATATAACGAGCTATTCATTGAGTTGTAATTTTCAACTCATATAAGGCCCATAAACATATATATATATAGTATGTTCCTTATCCATTGTTTGATATGCTAACATCCAGAAAAGACGAGATTTGACCTTGATCATTGTGCTTTTCATATATAAATGTTCAAGTTTTTGGTTAAATGCCTGTTTTGAAAGTCTGTGATTCTGAAGTTTATCGCTAAAATAAATGTGGGGTTTTACAGAAGATACCCAAAGATTTTGCCATGAATGGACTTTTAAAAACTGGAATAAATAAGCAGAGAGTTCCTGTTTACTTTACTTTTTGTTCATTGCCTTCCAAAGGCCTGAGTGGCTTGTAGAGTAAAGCCGAGTAAGGATAAAAATATTTCCATCAGTTGAAGTTTAGATCAAAAATAGCCTTCTCCATAGAGTCTTCTCATCAGTCTTGTGTATTCAACACCCACATAGTGTTTTCCTGTTTAATGAATAATTGCTTTCTTCCCACAGTGGTCAGTTTATAGGGAGCAGTCATCTAAGAAAGAAATAAATTCATATTTGTGTTCATTTTAAAAGAAATTTCTGTATCTCTTCCCCAGACTTTTTTCACCCAATTTTCTAATTTTAAGTTCTCATTTGCTATTCAAACCAATAGCTATTGCTCATGACTCACTGAAAATTTACACTTCAGCTTATCTCTCCTTCTAAATGAAATGGTCACCCTACAGTGCATCATTAACTTCTGTCTACCAGAAGGCTTTTGTTTCACTATTATTTTTCAGGGATATTTTTGATAGAGCCCATAATGCTTTAGCAGTCTTATTTTCATTGATACCAATATATTATACATATTTAGTTTTCTCTTGCCAGTGTAAAGTTTTTCTTCCTTTGTTAATTTAGCTGTCTCTTCATTGTTGATGGAAAATGCAAGGCATAACAAGACCTTTATTTATTTATTTATTTACTTTTTGAGACAGGGTCTCGCTTTGTAGTTCAGGCTGGCCCTGAGCTCACTATGGTGCCCAGGCAAGCCGCTGCGAACTCAGCAATCCTCCTTCCCTGCCTCCCGAGTGCCCACCTTTTTTTTTTTTTTTTTTTTTGAGACAGGGTCTTGCTTTGTATTTCAGGCTGGTCCTGAGCTCACTGTGTAGCCCAGGCAAACTTCAAACTCATAGCAATCTGCCTGCCTCTGCCTCCCAACTGCTGGGATTATAGACATGAGCCACCATGTCCATCATTGTGGTATGTGGTACTGACTGCTGGTGGGCTTGAGTCACCACGCCTGGTATTGTTGTATGTGGTTACAGGGGATCAAACCTGGGACCTTGCGCCTGTGAGGCAGATGCTGGAACCACTGCGCTAAATCCCCAGTCTGACACAGACCTTTTGCTCTGGCATGGTTTTGATCACTGGATCCCCAAAACTTTATCAAGGTGGAAGTACTGGCATTTTTGTGGTTTGTATATATGCTAATCTCTAACATGAGTTTGTAATATTAAAACATCCAAGTACTTGTTACTTAGTTTCAGTCCTCATTATTATCAAAGTTGTGTTGTTCTGTGGAACATCTATGTGATCAGGATCTCTCCAGACAAGAATATTGTGACAGTAAGCAAGAGAAATGGCATAGTCTTTAGGAACAGATGTGAAAATATACTGTATACTCTGTTTGGTGAAAGCACAATGCTTGTCATAGTGCTTTTAAGTTAGTATAAAAAAATAAAAAATTGTGCAAAATCATTTGTTAGTAATTCCAGCTCCATGGGCTGGGAAGCCAGTGTAGAATACAGTCTGTACCAGTCACTGAGCATCTTCTGTTTTCAGGACCTGGGGAAGTAATGTCAGGGTAGGTTGACTGACTTTGGGGAGTCAGTTTGGTCCAAAGCTTCATTTTGTGCTATAATCTTACACTTTTATAAAATCAAAAGGCATTAGTATTATTTCAGATTTAGAAGGTAGGGATTCCCTAAAAATCTGGATATTTTCCTTTTGTCAGTATATTACAATGCACCCTATATATATGGTAGACCAAATTGCCCATTTATTCCAGGAGTTTTTTAATCTGTGAAACAATGTGGTAGGAAACACCGAGAGTGAATATGACTGTTGTGGTTATTGAAGTTAGTATATAGGCTGCCACTTACCTCAAGTGATATTTTAATGAACTGTTTTTTTAACTTTGTATCATAGAATATTACCGTTTTCAGCAAAGCACTTCTAACAAAGTACAAGTCAGAATCTTAGGATTGTTGCTTTTATCCGTTAATGTAGTTGCTTGAATCCTTTTACTAGATTTTGCCATTTGACCTCTGGCATTCTGAGATCTCATCAGAGTGGGACTTATTAGGAAGTCTCAGTGATGTCATTTCCCAGAAACAGTTGCTATTAAGAGTTTTAAAAATGCCGGGGGTGGTGGCTCACGCCTGTAATCCCAGCACTCGGGAGGCAGAGACATGAGGATTGCTGATTTCGAGGCTTGCCTGGGCTACATAGTGAGCTCAGAGCCAGCCTGAACTGCAAAGCGAGACCCTGTCTCAAAAAAAAAAAAAAAAGAGTTTTAAAAATATGTAGATTCTTTTACTAAGGTATTATTCAGTGCTTTAATGTTGTGTTCTCCATGACCTCATGGATGATGTCATAGGAGGGTGTGCATATATTCAGGTTATGCGTAGCAAAGCCATTGCAGTATTCATGTTTCTTTAAATATTTAGATTTCTTCTACATTATGCTAGGTAAATTCAGAGATCTTTTTTTTTTTTTTTTTTTTGAGACAGGGTCTCGCTTTGCAGTTCAGGCTGGCTCTGAGCTCATTATGTAGCCCAGGCAAGCCTCGAACTCAGCAATCCTCCTGCCTCTGCCCCGAGTGCTGGGATTACAGGCGTGAGCCACCATGCCCGGCCAGAGGTCTTATTTTTAATACGTGTATACTCTTTTGATACTTCAGTTTCATTTAGCCACCTGGTAGTTGGTACTTAGAGCTGCTTTAGCTAACATTATATTTTGTCCAAATAAAACTTCTGTTCAAAGACACTTAAAGTTTTTTTCTATATTTACTTGTAAGAATTTGCCCACTATAATTTATAAAAATGTTGTAATTATTTTTAGAACTAAATCATCTCTTCTTGGTTAAGGCCCTGTACTTGTTCTTTCAGTGTATGCAGATCTAATTTTAGAGACAGTAGGAATGGAGTGGGTAGGTCTGAGCATATGCATCCCTTTCAAGGCATCTGTCCTGAGTAAGAGTATTAGAATTTTTGAAAAAAGCAAAGGCTGGTCTTGTTAGTCATGGGAACAGGAGTAGTTTCTGTTTATAAAAGGCTCATAGAGAATCTAGAGGTTCAGAATTCTTTTATTTGCGTTCAGTCAGTATTTTACCTCTTAGATTCTCATTCCTTCCAAAATAGTACCCTAACTTTCACAAAAGAAGCATAGACTCGTTTATTCAACTTCCTAGATAATTCTGCAATCTGTAATATTAACCTTATTGTGGTGATCATATCTGTTGTTAGAAGAAATAAGAAACCCTTTTGAAAGGGCCATATGTGAAACTTGGGAGCTGTGCTATCATTACTTTGTATGTCATTTTCTTCTGTAAACTCCCTGTTCAAATTAAGAAGCCATTCTTTCATCCTTGTTGTCATTTTTACTTTCATAATAATCAAGTCAACCCAGGCCCTTGTTTCAATAGGCATGTCATCATAATTAACCACACGTGATAATTTAGTTAATAATTATGTGAAGGCATAGCATGTATCACCAGTATCCTATTTTCTGTTGGCAAGAAGCTAACAGTGCATTGGAGGCCAAAGATATAATCAGGGCATTTCTTGAATCTCATCTTTGGAAATTGTTTCCTGGAACCCTTCAGTATATTAGGATCCAGTCAGGAAAGTGAGACCACTCTAGGTATTTCAATAGAGGAAGTTTAATGTAGGATTGGTTATACAATCAAAAAGGTGAAACTCAGGAATACTAGCTGTAACAACTACTGCAAGAAGTCATCACTTTTAGGTTTAGGAAGCACTGGGATTAGCAGAACTATTAAGCTCAGAGGGGACCCATGAAATGTGAACACACATTGTTCAGCTGTGGGTGGTATCTGAGGAAATATTAAGCAGGTTATAAGAATACCAAAAAAAAAAAAAAAAAAAAGAAAAGAAAAAAGAAGAGGAAAATGGCAGGCAGAGGATTAGAAACTACCGTCAATGCTAATGGAAATACATGCAAACAGGAAGTCTTACCTAGCTTGTTAGTCTCAATGTTACATCCACTATGAGCAGAACTTGAGCAATCAAGTTCCGTTACTAGATAGTAACGGAAAATAAAGTTTTGCAGATTCTCAGCCTTAACACCACCGAATAGGCTATATAGAGATATACATTTGGGGTAAAGTAATAAGACAGTGATCTCTTAGACTGTTTTTTTTTTTGTTTCTTTGGTTTAAGAAGTTGCAGCAAGCTTTGAGTTTTTCTCCTTTTTTGTTGTGTGAACACTGCTTGACTTGGACATATATTGATTATTATTGTTCCTATGTAGTTTCCTCAAATTCAGAATGAGTAGATGTTTTAGAGCTGGACTTGAGTTCTGGTAGTGGTGAAAGATACACGCAAAGTGATGTTGCAACTAAAATTCTCCTTAAGTTCCTTCCCACTTGCTTTCCCTTTCTGAGGGGAGAAAAGGTTACAGTACATATGACAGAGTAAGCTGGGGAAAAGCCAGTGTTTTAAATAGTTATTTCTTTATTAATTTGGCAAATACTTGAGTATCTTTTATATGTAAAATCTGGAGCTCAGGACAGGATACAGCCAGTAAAAATGCAACTATGAGATTTATTCTTGTGGAACTTATATTCTAGATGTCAAATGATGATACATCTAATTTTATAACTATAAATGGTAGTGGGGAACTAAGCTCTAGTAGCAAAATATGCTCTTAGTTAAAAATGTGCAACTTGAAATATGAAGTGTGAGTATAGTTAGCTACAAGGAAAATGAAAGTGAGGATGAGCTGAGGGAGGGAAAGAATATTCCTTGAAGTCGAGTAGCCTGTGTATCCCATGAAGTGGAAAGGGTCAGAATAAGAGATGAAATGAAGGTTGTTATGTCTGTTAGCATAGAGAGAGGGGTAGACACCGTGGTATAAGACCAAGATGGGAGGGTAGATCAAATTCTGGTCATATAGGGCCTCACAGGCCATTTTATCAAGAGCAGAGGAAGGTGACTGAGGAAGAAAATGATATGAAGAGATTTATTTATTTATTTTTTCTATAAGAAGGGCATGGATGGAATGAGTCCAAAGAAATAAGAGAATGCCTGAAGAGATTATTTTCCATTAGTTTGTATAAGAGGCGATTGTTTTGGAATGTTGCAGCTACAAAGGGCAGAGGTAAATGATGTATTCAAAAGATTTAATAAGTAAAATTGAAAGGGTTTATTAGATGTTGGGTAGAGTGAGGAGTTATGTGTAACCACAGATTTTGGGCTTTGGTCCCTGATATTGAGAGTAATGGAGCAGGATCAGGATAAGAAAACATAAATGGGCTAAGCTTTGGACCTATGAGTTTTGAGATCTTATTATGTACCAGGCATAGTACAATATAATTGATCCCTTTTTACAAATAAGAGAGCTATTAAATAGGCAGAGACAATGTTTCAGTTTTATGTTTTAAGAAGGCAAAGATCAGAACATATTTAAATGTTATTCAAAAGATTCCAGAAGACTTGTTAAAGATACTAGTGAGGAAAAAGATAATCCCTAATGTAAAGCTAGTAAGATGATTTTAGATTTTGTACACAAAAGAAAAAAATAATATCCATTCTATGTTGTAGAAAGAAAGGAAAGTACCTATGTGAGTTAGTTTGTGGATTTGGTGGTTAAGGAAATTCCTCATGGTGGCTTTTGTTTTATTGGAAAACTAGAAAAAGTCTCTTAAGACTGATATGAGAAAAGTAGAATTAATGTTTAAGGGAAAGTTTCAAAATAGTGTTAGTTGAAAGTGACATAAATGAATCAAATAATGACTCAGTGAGAGCGACAAAAGAAGACACTTTTTGATTCAGAATTTTAAACAACAGTATACAGTGTAATGGGGGAAAAATATCTACTGAATGTTAACTGATGGCACTGTTTACATAAAAAGACAAGAATGGGAAGGAGAATAACGTGGCCTTCGGTGACTGGGAAAGACATAGTGGAGGAAGTATTTGGCCTGCACACATACATGAGTTAGTAAATTTGGTAGGAGGAACACACAGGCCACAGCTGAAGAGAGTCTCAATGGTATTCTGTAATGATTTGATTGATGATGATTGTTCTTTTATGTCAACATTTTAGTGAATATGGAGGTGAGACCACACCAGGACCTGCATTTGATCCAACGAGTCACTCAGCTCCAGCTCAAACTCCTTCCTCCTCTTCAGCATTTCAACCTGTACTGCCATCCAGGCAGATTGTAGAAAGGCAACCTCGGATGCTGGACTTCAGGGTTGAGTACAGAGATAGAAATGTTGATGTGGTACTTGAAGACAGCTGTACTGTTGGTAAGAATTTCTCTACTGTACAGACTTTACAAATGAATAATTCAATGGGTAAACATTTACTTTATGTTATTTTATTTTGAGTTGACTGCTAACAGGAAGGGAAGGGAAGGGAAGTGAAGGGAAGGGAAAGCCAGTAGATTGAAACCGATACTTTCCCATACAGATTATTATGTTTTAATTTTAAATTGTGTTAATATTTAGATAAGTTTAAGAATAATTTTTGATATCACATATATATAATAGGTTATGATTCTTTGTTAGGACAGATGCAAATCACACATTTAGGAGCTTAAAAATACAGTGTAATAATTGAATGCATTATACTACAAGCTTTACAACTAAAGCTAATTCTCTTCCATAATATTTTCTGAGGTCCATTTTATTCTGTTGTAATAGTATCTGGTTAGTTTATAAAGAACAGAAATTTATTTTGTTACGTTTCTGAAGGTTATGCAGGAATAAGGCATTTGTGTGTTCCATGTCTGGTGATAGTTGTTCTCTATTTCAAAGATGTTGCATTATCTAGAGGAAAGGAGTGCTATGTCTTCACATGGAGGAAGGTGGAAAAGTGAAAAGAGTGTACTTGTCAAGTGCATTAGTAAGGGCACCTGATCCCATTTCTGAGGTCAAAATCCTCTCTTCTTAAAGCCTGGACTTCTCAATACTTATTGCACTGGCACTACCTGACACATTTAAAATCAGACATTAGACATACTTCCATCACTCTCTGCTATTTGGCAAAATAATTTTTTTTTTTTTTTGAGACAGGGTGTTACTTTGTAGTTCAGGCTGGCCCTGAGCTCATTGTGTAGCCCAGGCAAGCCTTGAACTCAGCAATCCTCTTGCTTCTGCCTCCCAAGTGCTGGGATTACAGGCATGAGCCACCATGCCCAGCATTGTGGTGTGTGGTACTGATTGCTGGTGGGTGTGAGTCACCATACCCAGTATTGTATATGTTTACCAGGGATTGAACCAGGGACCTTGTGCTTGCTAGGCAGGCGCTGGAACCATTGATCTAAATCTCCAGCTCAAAATAATATCCTTTTAAAGGAAAATCAGTGTGTTCCTGCCATTTCTGAACAAATTCTGTCAACTTGCTGTGTGTAGCTTTATTATGTTGAATTCTTATTTGCTTTAGTTTGATTCATTTCATTGTAGAATCAGAAGTTGTATTGGTTTCTATTTTAATGTAATTTTCCCTTAGATCTATGGTATTACAGTATTATGTATTTGTGCATACTCTTATTTTTACTAGTGAACTTTATACTTTTATGTCACTGTCTTGAATCCTTGTTGGATCTTGAAGTATTCCCATTACCATTTCTTGTAAGGCAGGTCTAGTGGTCCTTAACTCTCTTTTATTATTTCCTTTTTGGAAGATCATTTTTCCAGATATAGTTTTCTTGGTTGGCAGCTTTTTTGTTAAGTTCTTTATTATTTCCATCTTGCTTTCTGCATGTCTGGTAGCTTCTTTGTTGTTCTTTTCCTTTGTTACTAAGCTATATTTCTTAGTGGAATGTATTAGTCTACTCTCTTCTGGTATATCAGATTTTTGCTGAGAAATCTGAACACAATATTTTTAGGGTTTCTTTGAACCTCCATTACTTTTTTCTGGGTGCTTTCAAAGTTCTGTCTTTGCTTTTGACTCCTGGCAGTTTTGTTAAAAATGTGTTTCTGTATGGGATTCTTTGGACTTACCCTAGTGAAATGCTTTTTCTTTTTTCTTGTTTTGTTTTGTTTGTTTGTTTCTCTTTTCTTTTGAGACAGGGTCTTGGTTTTGTAGTTCAAGCTATCCCTGAGCTCACTATGTAGCCCAGGCACACCTCAAACTCATAGCAGTCCTCCTGCCTCTGCTTCCCCAGTGCTGGGATTACAGATGTGAGCCACCACACCCGGCAGTGTGGTGTGTGCTTCTGATTGCTTGTAGGCGTGAATCACCACGCCTGGCATTGTGGTACGTGGTTACCAGGGATTGAATTGAACCTTGTGCTTGCAAGGCAAATGTCGGACCCACTGAGCTAAATCCCCAGTCCTGAAGTCCTTTTTCTTAAGTTTGGGTGTTTATTTTGTTCTCCAGATTTGAGAAGTTTTGGTCTATTATTTCTTCAAATATACTTTCTGTTCTTTTTTATTTTATGACTTCTATAATGAATAAATTGGTCAGCATGATAGTATAGACCATAATTCCTTTAGGGTTTGTTAACTTTTTTCATTGTCTTCTTTTTCCTTCTTTGACTGAATAATTTCATATGACCTGTTTTCAAGTTCATAGACTTTTTCTTTTGATTTATTAGGTCTGCTGTTGAGCACCATTAGAGAATTTTTCTATTTTGTTACTGTAGTTTCACTTCTAAAATTTCTTTAATTGTTTTGTCTTTTGTTGTTTATAATTTCTATGATTTTTGAAATTCATCCTTCAGCTCATTGAGCAGCTTTAGTAGGGTTATTTGAATTATTTTTCAGATAATTTTATATCCTTTTATTTCCTTTACATTTGTTTCTGGAGATGTATTTTACTCCTTTGGTTTTTCTGTTTCCCTGTGTTTTTTCTGTTTTCTGTTTCCCTTTGTGTGCCATGCAACCATTGGGACCACGTTTAAAAAAATTAGTTACCTGTTTCAGATTTTATGAACTAGGGTCATGCAGGGGAAATCCCTGCTAGTCATCCCAGTTGGATATTATATGGCTTCTTTTCCTTCTTTGAATGTATCTTTGGGTTTACTTAGGTAAACTCTCAATTTGAGGGATTTCCTAGTTGTTCAGGAACATGTGATGGCTTGCTCCCCCTGACGTCTTTCTGTAGAATTGCAGATTCTTTGAAGCTGCTGTAAACTCTTGCTCTTAGTAGCTTTAAGGGTTCTAGAGTACTGTATGCTGGGTCCTACCAGTGCTCTGAGTCGAGCAGTTGAAAAACTAGTACCTTAGGTAGTTCCCCCAAAATGTGGACTCTTGGATTCCTACTCTAGTCTCCCACAAGGGTAAGTCTCACAGCCTTTATCATCCTGTTTCATATATTCCAGGATTTCTGTAGCAGCAGCAGCAACAGCAGCAGCAGCAGCAGCAGCAGCAGCAGCAGCAGTAGAAGCAAGCTTCTTAGTGCTTGTTCTCTGCAGCCCCTAGGTAGGTAACAAGATGTGTTGAGTCCTTTCAGTGCTTCAGAACAGATGAGACGCCCATTAGTGCCTGAGCAGCAATCTTGGATGAATGCCCCAACATTTTTGCCCTCTTCTGGCATGGTGTTAGGGACTGTATTAAATAATTATGTGTTAGTTCAATTGGTCATCTTTGTTCTTAGTCCCCCCTAGTTGAATATAGTGCTTAGATTCTATCAGGGATTAGATTCAAACATGATAAAAACCCCTCCCTTGACAGCTCCTAAAAGGTCTGAACAGGTATAGATGTTTCAGTCTTCTCTTTCCTTCTATAGGGAGAACTCCGCAGCAAGGAGCTTTCTGTAATCCAAGGGGAGAGGTCATGCTGTGGATTTGGCTAATGCTCTCTTCCTAACCTAGACTGTTTGAGTCTCTTAACTGTTTTCTAGATTTTTCACAAAGGGAACCAGTCCAAGTTTCCTTATAGGATTGGTGTCTTCATAGGAGGACAGAGCATCTGGAGCTTCCTATTCTACCATTTTATCAACTTTGCCTCTTTCCTTTTACATTCTTGTCTTTTTCATGGTACTTTTGTTATATAGTATAATGGTTTTTTTCTGACTAGAACACTTCCTCTTTGTTATTAAATGAACAAATTGTTGGCTAAGCACAGTTAAAGAATATGTCTCTGGGTTTATTATAGTCATGTGTTATGTAGGATAAATATACATTGTGGGGAATCAGAATATACATACTTAAACTAAGACGGGTATGATGTCACTAGGCAATATAATTTTAGGGTCAGTTACTGTATGTGCAATCTGTTGTTTACCAATATGTCACTGTATGGTACATGAATATTTTATGAAATTGCTCCATTAGTAACGTAAGCTCACCTGATCAGTCAAGGCTGAAATACCTCCAGTGTCAATTTCTTTTCATTCGTTTGACTACAAACATTGGAAGTATGTATGAGATAGGAATCTGTATCAATCAGTGTTTACTAGAGAAATAGATACAATATAAAACATACAAGTATATAAGAACTTACAAGATTGGCTTATGGTGACCATTACAAAGTCAGACCTGGAAGAGAGCTGAGGGTCTGTCTGTGCACTGGAGATCTGAAGAATCCAGTTGAAGGTCTAGGGCTCACTGCAGAGTCCCATGCAAGTCCAGATCAGGAGGCCAGTGGGTCTGTGGCTGTAGGTTTGTACAAGAAGGCTGAAGAACCTGCACTGGAAGTTGAAGAGTCTGTGCCGAAAGCTAGGAGGTGATGTCTAAGGTGAACTCGAAGACTGGAGCTTCTCCAAAGAAAATGAAGCAAGTCTGTCCATTTTCATTTGCCTTTTATACTGTCCAGGTGACAAGCTACCTTGGGGTGGAACTTACAAACGTAGGGTGAGAGATTGCCAAGCCAATTTATTTGAGCTTCATTTACTCAAGTTGACACAGTTGATAAACCATCACAAAGCTCTCCGCTAGATGCCCAATACATTTTATCATTATTTTTGGCAAAAGTCAGCCTTTCCATTCAGTAAGCCTTCTTGCACAGCAAAAGAAATCACCAGTAGAGGGAAGAGACAACCTACAGAGTGGGAAAACATTTTTGCCAGTTCCTCAGACAAAGGACTAATATCTGGAATGTATAAAGAACTAAATAAAACCACTAATGTGATCATTATGTATATCTAAAATGTATCAATAAGATTAATTTAAAAAAGATTCACTAGTATAAGGTTAAAAAAAGAATAACGTGGTATACAGTTTGAAAGGCAGTGATACACAGTGGTGAAAAACATGAATTTTTTGTCATTTGAAGGCTAGTTTCACTATTTCATTGTTCTGTGATGTTAATCATTATGAAATATCTTAGACATTTGGAGCTGATGCAACAAATATGCCGTAGTCTACGTGGTTTAAATAACAAACATTGTTTATCACAATCCTAGGAGCTGAGAAATGGAAAATCAATGGACCTGTATATTTGAGGTCTGCTGGGGTCCCACCTCCTGGTATAAAGATGACTGTTGCCTTGTTGAATCTTGAGATAGCAGAGATCACAGAGAGGAGGAAGCAGACTTATTGTTTCTGTTCTTTTAAGACCAGTAATAGCATCATGTGGCTCTACCTTCATGATTTACTTACCTTCCAAAGATTCTACCTCCCAATACTATCATACTGTTGATTAAGATTTCAGTACACAAGTTTTGGTAGGTCAGAAATATTCACTACATGCCATTATTCAGTCTCAGATCTTTAATTCATAAGATAGTACTTATCCCTATCTTCTAGTGACATTTCTGGGATTAAATAAGATATTCTGTTGGCATGGTGATGTAAACCTGTAGTCTTACATTGTAGCTACTTTAGAGTTAGAGGAGCAAGAGCCATATTAGATTAGGAGTTTAAGGCCATCCTGGACAACATAGTGAGAACCCTACTAGGAAGGAAGAAAGAGAAAGCAAGGACAGAGATAAAAGAATATGTATCTGTTGTAGTAAAGGGTGGAAATAAATTAGTATATTGCTGTTTACCAGACCTGTATTTTTTCCTTTTTTCTATGTGTTCTTATTTGAAAAAATGTTTGTAGTATTAATTTGGAAAATAAATAACAAGAACATGTAATTGTGTGAATTCAGTGTATATTTTAAGTGAGTTTGTATTTTCTAAAATACTAAACCTTACCTACTGGTATTTCAGAAATGATAATATCTTTGCTACATTAATTATTTATAATTGATCACTCATTGTTCATATGGATTTTTAGTAATGTTATAAAAACATCCTTTGTCTTTTGTGAGATAGTGACTTTGAACGAGTGACTTTGTACTTACTTTCCTAGATTTCTGATGCATATTTTTACTTTTAGGGTAGCATTCAATGCTATTTCAAAATCTTTCTTTTAATTTTTAAAAGTTAGCTGAGATTTTTGTCTCTTGCAAAAATTGACTGAGTTGTGGTGGCCTACACTTACGATCTCAGCTATTAAGGAGGCTTGTGCAAAATGAATACAACTTCTAGGCCAGCTGAGCAATTTAGCAAGACTTTATCTCAAAATAAAGTAAAAGGAATGATGTAGGATGGTGGACTGGGAAGAACCTTGTACTCACAAGCTGTTTCAGAATATTCATCTAAAAAAACAGGTGTGCAGCTACCTGTTGAGTACGTCTTGAAAAAGCTAGCAACTAGGAGAAACTCTGAAACTTTGGTAATAAGGAAAATAGATAAAGTAATCCACTGAGGCAGTGAGTGAGGTGTGGGTCAGCTAGGAATGGGACATCTTTCCCTACTGTGCAGCAGTATAACATTGAAGCTCTGCATTCCATTATGAGCATAGGCTATGGTACTAGATAGAAATACAACCTAAGCAGAACAAAGATCTGACTGCAGCCAGGTGGACAGGGATTGGATGATAATTCTCATTGTTTCTTGAAAGATTTATACATGATTGGTTGAGAAATCATCTTAAAAGCTCTCTCCTCACTTCTTTGTCTCAGTAGAACAGGCAGAAAACTGACTTGGGCTAGGGCAGGGTGGGTTACTCATCATGTGTAGGTGCAGAAAATCCCTATGTTCTCTGTAGATCTGAGAGTTAACACAAGGAGGAAGTGGCTGTCCATGTTAATATTTAAAACAAATTCAGGAAAAGGGACTGGGACAGTAAAGGAAATCATGAAATTGGAGATGGGACCCACCCCTGGCTCACAAGAGACTGAACTCTGGGCTGAGAGAATCACAGAGGAACAGGTGAACAGCCAGAAACAGCACTAGTGTTAACGTAGCGGCAGGCAGTGAGTTCAGCTTCATGAAGTTTTGTGTGGGAGGGGTGTCTGAGTCTGAAAATATCCCTTGAGGGACCAGCAGCAGACTGGGAACTAGGAGCCTTTAACACAGACTCAAACAACTGTGCATCAATCCCTCGTCTGATATGGTTAGAAGAACTGAGTACACAGTCAGCCATACCTCCAAAAGCATGCTCTGGAAACTCAGTGGAAGTTTTGGTGACGCTCTGGACCTACCCACAGAGTAGGAAGGTAATGCTTATATGTTGTTAAGACTGCCTTGGATGTTGCGATTGAAGCAAAGATTATTCCTGTGGTAGATTTTTGTTTGTGTTTACATTGTAGTTCTTGCAGGTTTTTATATGGGATGTTATCTTAGATGTTGTAAGCACGTATGCAGCTGATATGAAAATGTTGATGTTTAAATGCACAATACATATTAGGAACTTTGTACTTTATTTTGTTGATATTTTATGTTCTTGTTAACTATACATTATATAATAAAATACGAACCTCCTGACAAAATAGCAAGACTAGTGAGATGACAAGCATGTCCTACAAAAAGGCCAGGAGAGCAAAACATGTGCTGTCAGTTTAAGTGATATGTGTGTGTGGAATATACTGTTGTCATACTCTTTCTTTGTAGAGTACTGTTGGTATTTTTATTGTTGTTCATGTAGGAGTCTATTTCTTCTGTTCTTTTTTATACAATTGCTGTTGAAAATTTTGATGCTTTTTTATACTCAATAAATATTTAAAATGCAATACTTTATTTTTGTGATTTTTTTTTTACTGTTGAAAACTCATTGTTTAATATAATAAAACTCATAAAATTGGTGGGCGTGGAGGCTCATGCCTGTAATCCCAGCACTTGGGAGGCAGAGGCAAGTGGATTGCTGAGATCAAGGTTCCCCTGGGCTACATAGTGAGCTCAGGACCAGCCTGAACTACAAAGTGAGATCTTGTCTCCAAAAACAAAAAAAACACCCCAAAACGAAGCCGGGTATGGTGGCTCACGCCTGTAATCCCAGGACTCAGGAGGCAGAGACAGGAGGATTGCTGAGTTCGAGGCTTGCTTGGGCTACATAGTGAGTGCAGGGGCCATCCTGAACTACAGAGCAAGATCCTGTCTCACAAAAAAACAAAACAAAACAAAACAAAAAACCTCATAAAATTAAAGTTGATAACATCAATAGAAATGTTCTAAATGATAAATTGGGTGTTACACACCTATGTTTATGCCTTTTTGTGACAAAATTAGTCTTATGCTTTGCTACTAAAAAAATCAGGGATTTCATACTTATCATTGGGGCCAAGAGTGCCTGCTTTCTGTTTCTTGGCATTAACTTTTTGAATTCTGAATTCTCAGCTGTTTAAATTTCTCAGTTATGTGAAAGTTCAAAGTATAGTGTAGAGACCTATTAAAATTAAAATTTTTTTATTAGTGCATGTTTGCAGTTCATGCAGTTTGCAGTCATCTCAGAGGATGATTATATGGACATGCCACAGCCTGCTTCCTTTTTAATCCCCTTTCCCTTCCATCATACTCCCTTTTTTCTCTTCCTCCAATTCCCGGTTTTTATTCTTGTTGATATTATTAATGTTAGCTCATATTGTGCCATATATTATTTATATTAACTGAAATTGTTAGACTCTTGTTCATGGCATATCTATATTCTGCTTATTTCCTCTTTTTCTTCTTACCCTTTTCATTTTTCGCCATGAACCATTTTCTTATTGCAAGAGATCAATCTCCTTGTCTTTTTATGTCCATCCTTATGCTCTTTGTTTGTACTTTGCTTCACTCAAATGAGAGATACCATATGGTATTTAAGCTTGTGTGTCTGGCTCATTTCCCTCAGCATGTATTTTCCATTTTCATCCATTTTCCCACAAAGGTCTCAAATTTGTCATTTTTTATAGCAGAAAAATATTCCCTTATATACAGATAGCACATTTTCTTTATCCAATCATATGTTGATGGGTATACAGGCTGTTTCCAGGATTTATCTATTATAAATTCTACTGCTATAAATATTGCTTGTATCATTGTAGTATGGTGTCTTAAGCTCTCTGAGGACAATTCCTAGATGGCTGTGTCATATGGAATTTCTAGTTTCAGTTTTTAGGAAATCTTCATACAAATTTACATAATGGTTTTCCTAATTTATATTTCCACCAGCAATGCAGAGGGTTCCTTTGCCATTTTATTTTTTTTTAATTTTTAAAAATTTTTTTTGAGACAGGGTCTCACTTTGTAGTTAAGGCTGGCTCTGAGCTCACTATGGAGCCCAGGCAAGCCTCGAACTCAGCACTCCTCCTGTCTCTGCCTCCCGAGTGCTGGGATTACAGGCGTGAGCCACCACGCCCGGCACTGTGGTATGTGGTATTGATTGCTGGTGGGCGTGAGTTTCCACGCTCAGCATTGTATGTGGTTACTGGGGATCGAATCCAGGACCTTGCGCTTGCGAGGTAGGCACCGGAACCACTGAGCTAACCCTCCGGCCCACCTTTGCCATCTTAAAAAATTTTAAATATTTATAAAATTAATTTTATTGGTACAATTTAAATGTACATAGTGATCACAATCATCAGAAGGAGTTTGTATTTGTACATGATATAGCTTGATTCTTTTTTTCCTCCCATTCCCTTTATCTCCCTCCTTGCTTGATTTCTTAATAATTGCCATTCTATCTGGAGTAGGGTGGAGTCTTAATACTGTTTTAATTTGCATTTCTTTCATGGCCATACCCATTGAGCATTTTTACACACATACACACACACACACACACATTTTCCATATATATATATTTTTTTAATTTTTTTTTTTTTTGAAACAGGGCCTCACTTTGTAGTTCAGGCTGACCCTGAGCTCACTATGTAGCCCAGGCTAGCCTCGAACTCACAGAGATCCTCCTGCCTCTGCCTTCTGAGTGCTGGGATTACAGGAGTGACCCACCAAGCCCAGCACTGTGGTATGTGGTACCAGGGATCAAACTTGGGATCTCGTGCTTACCAGTCTGACACCAGAACCACTGAGCTAGATCCCCGGCCCTTCTATATATTTTAAGACTATTTTTGTATTTCTTCCTCTCTGAGGTGTTTGTGCATTTCTTGATTGAATCTTTAATTTTAGGTGGTCTTTAAAATTCATTCATTCATTCATTCATTCATTCATTCATTCATTCATTCATTCATTCATTCATTTAGAGGGTCTCGCTTTGTAGTTCAGGCTGGCCCTGAGCTCACTATGTAGCTCAGGCAAGCCTAAACTCAGCAATCCTCCTGCCTCTGCCTCCCGAGTGCTGAGATTACAGGCGTGAGTCACCACGCCCAGCACTATGGTATGTGGTATTGATTGCTAGTGGGCATGAGTCACCATGCCCAGCATTGTATATGTTTACTGGGGATTGAACTCAGGGCCTTGTGCTTGTGTGGCAGGTGCCAGAACTAATGAGCTAAATTTCCGGCCCTAGGTGGTTTTATTTTTATAAAAATTATTTTAATTCTTTTTATATGCTACATATTAGTCCTCTGAGGATTAGTTGGCAAAAGTGTTTTCCTACTCTATAGGCTCTCTCATTACTCTACTGATTGATTTTTTTTTTTTTTTTTGCTATACAAAAGCTTTTTAGTCTAATATAATTCTATTTTTTTTTTTGAGACAGGGTCTTGCTTTGTAGTTCAGGCTGGCCCTGAGCTCACTAGGTAGCCAAGGCAAGCCTCGAACTCAGCAGTCCTCCTGTCTCTGCCTCCCAAGTGCTGGGATTACAGGCGTGAACTACCATGTCCAGCACTGTGGTATGTGGTATTGATTGCTAGTGGGCATTAGTCACCATGCCCAGCATTGTATGTGATTACTGGGGATTGAAATCAGGGCCTTGCACTTGTGAGGCAGGCGCTGGAACCACTGAGCTAAATCTCTGGCCCCTATAATTCTATTTTTTCATTTGCTGTTATTTCTTGTGCAGTTGAGGTTCTACTTCAAAAATCTTTTCCTAAACCTATGTCTTAAAGTGTTTTATCTATTTTTATCATTGAGTAGGTTTAATGTTTATATCTTTCATCCATTTTTATTTTAATTTAGTATGTTGTGATGGGTAAGAGTCCAGTTTCAGTCTTCTGCACACAATGAGTTTTCTCATCACCACTTGTTATTATAGGCTATCTTTCTTCTGCTGTAGGCTCTCAGCCCTTTTGGTGAAGATCAAATAGCTGGTATCTGGGGAAGTTTCTCTATCCTCAGTTTGTTTCATTGATCCATGTATCTGCTTTGGTCTAGTACATGTGGTTTTTATTTTGTTTTGTTTTACCATGCCATTTTTATCATTATTGCTGTGTAGTATAGCTTGAAATCAGTTATCACTAAGGTTCCTGCTTTGCCCTTGCTGCTCTGAATTGTTTTTGTATTCTGCGTCTTTTCTGGTTGTATATAAATTTTAGAATTATTTACTCTAGTTCTATAAAATATGCTATTGTTGTTTTGGTTGGGACTGAATTGAATGTGTATGATAGATTTGGGAATACGGCTTTTTTTTTTTTTGAGACAAGGTCTTGCTTTGTAATTCAGGCTGCCCCTGAGCTCACTATGTAGCCCAGGCAAGCCTCGAACTCAGCAGTCCTCCTGCTTCTGCCTCCCAAGTGCTGGGATTACAGGCATGAGTCACCACTCACAGAAAAAAGTTGTCTATTTGTGCTTGCTCTGTTTTTTTAATGTGAGCATTGATTACAATTAGTTTTTTCTTCCTAGAACTATTTCCCTTATGTACAAGAGGTTTTGACAAGTTGCACCATTGTCATTAGTTTCCAAAATTTTTTGTTTCTTCTTTGATTTTTTTCTGTGATCTGTTGGGAATATGCTGTTAATTTTCAACAAGCTTTTACCTTTTCTGAAATTTTTTCTGTTGTCAATTTCTATTTTCATTGCTCAGTGGTGTGACAGTATGTGGGGCAATTTCTGTTCTTTTATATTTACTGAAATAGGCTTTGTAGAATAATGTGTGGCTCTTTTGGAAAAAGTATCATGTGCTGCTGAAAGGAACATATAATTTGTTTTAGAGGAGTAAAATATTTACTATATATCCATTAAGTCCATACGTTCAAGGGTATGTGGTTCAGCTCTGAAACTTTATTATTTTTTTTGTTCAGTTGATCTATTGTTTACAAATATGGGGTGTTGAAATCCCGTATTATGATTGTGAGGCCAGCATAGAGGCACTGAGCTAAATCCCTGGCCCCCTATAATGATTCTATTAATGTTTATTTGACCTTTAAATTTGAGTAGTTTTTGTTTTATGAAGAGAGGTTTTCCAGTATTCCATGCATGTGTATTTATCAGTGTTATCTTTTCTTGTTGGATTGTTCCCTACATGGCTGATATTAAAATTGCTAAGCTTGCTTGGTTTTGGGGTATTGGTGCATGAAATGTTCTTTTTTTTTTCCTTGCTTTAATTTTTAGTCTTTGTATATCTTTTCAGATCAGATTAGTTTATTGAATGCAATGGATTATTGGATTTTGTTTTTTGTTCTGGTCTTCCATTCTGTGTTTTTTAACTACATAATTGAGGCCCTTAACATTGAGAGATATGATTGAAATGTATTAATTACTCTCTTTCATTACCTTCTTTATCTATTGGTGAATCCTTTGTTTTTCTTTTCCTGATATATTTTGTTGTTATTTATCCACTGACTTCACTAGTTTCCTTTATGTTTTACCTGTGTCTGATTTGTTTCTATTGAGAATATTCTTAATATTTTCTCTAGAACTGGTTTAGCATTTGTGTATCTTCTGAGTTAGTCTTTTTCATAGATATACCTTATTTTTGTTTCATCTACTTTGAAGGATACCTTTGCTGGCTAAGTTAATCTAGGTTAGAAGTTGTACGATCTGAAGGTTTGAAATTCTTTAAGGCTTTTTTGACTTTTAGGGTTTGTGTTGAGAAGTCTGTTTAGATTCTATATTGGTGTATCTTTTTGTATGTGATTTTTAAATTTTTCTCTGGTTGCTTTTTTTTTGAGACAGGGTCTCACTTTGTAGTTCAGGCTGGCTCTGAGCTCACTATGTAGTCCAGGCAAGCCTTGAACTCAGCAATCCTCCTGTCTCTGCCTCCCGGGTGCTGGGATTACAGGCGTGAGCCACCACGCCCGGCACCGTGGTATGTGGTATTGATTGCTGGTGGGCGTGAGTTTCCACGCCCAGCATTGTATGTGGTTACCGGGATCGAACTCAGGTCCTTGCCCTTGTGAGGCAGGCACTGGAACCACTGACCTAACCCTCTGGCCCTCTGGTTGCTTTTAAAATTCTGTTTTTTAGCCTGGTGTGATGGCACATGCCTGTAATACCAGCAGTTAAGGCGGCTGAAGCAGGAGGTTTACCTTGAGTTCAAGGCCAGCCTAGGTTACTACATAGCAAGACCCTGCCCCTCCATTCTATACTAGATGCCTGGTTTTAGTAAGGATGTTCCTTGATGAGCTTCTTTTTTCTTTTTTCTTTGGTGTTGTATAAGTGTTGCTTATTTTCTTCCATGTTTTCCGTAAGCATGTTAGTGAATCAGTCATTGCTATCTTGTAAGTTTTTTGTAACTCCGACTTGCCTTAGTTTGGCCTTCTTGTTATCATCTAGGAACTGCTGGATAGTCCTCTCTTATTTTCTTGTTTCTTTTTGCCTTCTTTGAACTCTGTATTATAACTCGTTTTGTCCTCAATGTCAGATACTCTGTCTTCACATTGGTCATTTCTGCAATGTATGAATTCTATACAGATTTTTATTTTAGGTACTTCTGTGTGACATCTTTTCAAGGATTCCATATCTTAACTGAATCTGTCTTTCAAATTTTGAACTGTTTTGGTTAGCTTTGTCCAGTTTTTCTTGTTTCCCTGAAATTCCCTCTGGGCATATTGAATGAAATTGCTGTGAACTTTTGGTTCATTTCCTCTTTGAATTCATCTCTTTTCTTCACCCCTTCTGTAAACTTTTCATAGATTTCTGATACCTACTATTTATTTTTGCTGCCTGTCATTTGTTTTCTTCTCCCTTTTTGACCTCTTGCTCTGCTTGGGAGAATTGAGGTGGTTTGGAGAGCTTCTATTTCCTTGCTTCCCTATTCTCTTACATATTTATTTGAAGTGGGAAATAGTGGCAGATGAGAAGAAAAGGTTGATAACAAGCTCTGATTTTATTGGGGTACTCTTAGTTGAGTTAAAGGGTTAGAATTGAGAGTTTTCAGAGGATATTTTGTGGGGACAAGGGCAAGATATGGGAGGAAAGGGCATTTACCTTGTGGTAAATTTTCCTTGAGGAAAACTATGTTGTTGTCAGAACTTGTTGATAGGGAGGAAAATAAGATAGTAATATATTGATAAACCAAAGACTTAGGATGGGTAGGATCAAGGAATAACACTAGAGAAGAGAAAGACAGCTGTAAGGAAGCTAAGTATGAATTTAAGAACTTGAAAGCAAGAGTTACATGTTTGGAAAAAGAATAAAATTATGTTAATAATATTGTCTTGGAGGTTTTAGGTGAAGAAACTAGATAGGGAGCTGAGACAAGGCACTTATTAAACTTAGAAAGCCCAGACACTTATTAAATCAGAGCCAGTGTAAGAACAAAAACATAAAAGTAACACCCTGATAAGCACAAGAAATCATAAAAGAACATAGCACCACATTACTAAATAAATACATAGAAAAACTTAAACTTATAAGATGTCCTATGAGAACACAGATTTAATATTCTAGTGAGACATCACATATGTAATTCCCAAGTAGCTTCTTTGCCAGAGAGTTTGAGTTTCATATGCCAGTATCTCCTCTGATCCCTCTACTGCAGTTGTGAAACTAACACACACTCGAGACTTTTCTGCCAGGTTGCAGGCATTCTTACAGTGTCTGACTCAGTCTGAGTTCTCCCGATAGCAACTCTTGCTGTCCTTCTCGCTAGGTGTAATGATGGATTTGGTGGACAGCTTCACTGGTGTGAAGTTGGCTACTAAGTCAGGATTATTCTTATGCAATCAAATTAGGTATAGTAGTAAGAGACTAGTCTGTTATGGTTGTATCTGTCTGAACTAGTTGAGAGTCCTGAGAAATAACAAGTTGAGAAATAACATACCATGAGATCCTTTTTTGAGACTCCTTTTAGCCTAGAGAACAAATCCTCTAACAACCAGAGTCTTGACCCACAGTTAATGTAAGTGAAATGACTGTGTTTCCTTTAATGGTGAAAACAGCATTCAAGAGTAATTTTTTTTGAGACATGGTCTCACTTTTGTAGTTCAGGCTGGCCTTGAGCTATGTAGCTCAGGCAAGCCTGGAACTTAGCAATCCTCCTGCCTCTGCCTCCCGAGTGTTGGGATTACAGGCATGAGTGGACGGCATTGTGGTGAGTGGTACTGATTGCCAGTGGGTGTGAACCACCATGCCCGGTGTTGTATGTCGTTACCAGATTGAACCAGGGACCTTGTACTTGCTAGGCAGGCACTGGAACAACTGAGCTAAATCTCTGGCCCAAGAGTAATCTTATAGAATCAGTTATCTAAAGCTCAGGGGGTTGGGGATTGGGTAGTGTGAAGAAGGAGGAAGAGAAGGGAAAAATAAGTTTTTTAAAAAGTCTTCTGCTCAGGGTATTGGAAGGAAGAAATAGGGGTGGGCAAAGAATCCTAATGAAGATAAGGATATGTTGCATATTTAGAAGGGGATAATAGGAAAAAGTGGGCATAAAATTGGTAGTGAGAAATTGAGATGGGAAAAGATTGTATTTCTGATATTAATACAAAAGAAAAAGTTAAAGGGAGACAAGTGAAAATGGAAAGAAAAAAGATTAAGAATGAAGAAGACATAGGAGAAGGAAGTCAGGCAAAAAGATATTGATAAAAGTAGGAGGGATATAAACTGATAAGGGAATTCTATAAACTATATTGGGAGGAAACAAGGCAAGAGGAAGGGAAGCACACATATACAAACACACTCAGGAAAAGTGGTAAAATAATAGAATGAAAAATGTAGAGAAAAGTATACAGAAAGGAAAACAGCAAAAAATTCTTTTTAAGTAAAATAAAAGATAAAAAAATAATACAATCAAAATATAATAAAAGAAATTTTTCTGTTGCTTTGCATACATGGTTCTTTTCCTCATCCTAAGTTTAAGTGAGGATATATTTCTCTTCATGCTAGAGATCTAAGGTGGCAGTTTGCCCCCATCACAGTGCTGGGTGTAGAGATCTGCTTACAGTGAGAACACAAGGCCAATGTGAGCTTCCAGTCTTGTGTGAATCAGGTTGTGCTTGACCTCTGCCCGCAGGGGCTTGGTTTGTGTTCACTGGTGCTTACCTTTCACCAGAACTCCTCCCAGTGTGTTCTCCTGTGACTGATTTTCCCTCATTTGCTTTGGGAACTTGGCATTGTGAAGAAGCCAAGGGGCTGCTTTCAGGCTTAGGCTCAAACACTCAGCCCTTCCCTACTATGGCATCTCTGCCAGCCTCTGCTCCACAGCTGCAGCTGTGGATGCCGGTCACTCATCAACCTTTGATGGTAGAAGGCTACTCTGGAAGCAGTGTCCTGCATTTTCCTTCTTGGTTTCAACTGCCAGCAATTCTTTCCATCCTGATAACAGTTCTTCAGTTTTCCACGAGCAAAAAAGTTACTAGTTTTACTTTGCCTCCCAGCAGGTGGCTAGCCAGCTGTTGTCAGTGTGCTGTACTTTTTCATCTCCACTGTATGTTGTTTTTTCTGTATCATTGAATCCTGTTTTATTCTCTGTCACTTTCCAGGTAACCTCCACTCACTTTTTTTCCTCTCCAGGGTGTTGTTTTCCAGACGTTAGACACTTTGTTCTGAAAGTGCTGAGTTGCTGGCCCTTACTGCTCCACCATTTTGGAACCAACCTTATAAGGTTAACATTCAACCTACCCATTGAATTTGATAAGACTTTCATCCAGTTTGGTTTAAACCAGAATTGTGGAAAGAAGTAAGAAGTAAGGTACTACTGTATGGTGATTAGATCAAATGGGTTGTTTTCTTGATGAATTCATATCCAAAGCCAAGGACAAATTATAAGGAGGAAACTATTTACTCAAGAAATCTCAGTAGTGACAGAGCTTTCTATCCCATGTGATCTACAAAGTTAAGCAGGAAAATAAAAGGATCATGAGAAAACAAGGCAACAAGATGTCCCCAGTAATTCATAGACCTCAAAAGCTGACTTTGCAGGTGCTGAAGTAGATGAAATCCCGCTTAAAAATCTGACAGTTAAAAGAATTGTAAAAATCTATTGTTAAAATGATCATGAAATAGCACAGACAAATAAGCAGCTGAATGAGTCAATTCTTCATATGATCATTGAGTTTAAAGAGAGAGAGAGGTCATGGAAAAGAATCAAGCAGACATCCTGAAATTGAAAAGTTTATTGTGTCAAATAGAAAGTCTTGACAGTAGGCAAGATTAGTTAGAAGAATGAACATCTGCACTTGAATATAAGTTGTATGTATTAAAACATTGTTAGTAATAGTAAAAAAAAAAAAAAAGGAAGATTATCCCAGGGCCAGAGATTTAGCACAGTGGTTCCAGCACCTGCCTAGCAAACGCAAGGTCCCTGGTCTAATCTCCGGTAACCACATACAACAGTACCGGACCTGGTAGGTTACATCCACCAGCAATCAGTACCATGTACCACAAATGTTGGGTATGGTGACTCAAGCCTGTAATCCCAGCACTCGTGAGGCAGAGGCAGGAGGATTGCTGAGTTCCAGGCTTGTCTGAGCTACATAGTGAGCTCAGGGCCAGCCTGAACTCCAAAGCGAGACCCTGTCTCAAAAGGGAAAAAAAAAAAAAAAAAAAAAAGAAGATTATTCCCAAAGCTCCTAGACAACTCTGTAACAATAAACAAAAAGTCACTATATATGATAAGGTGCTTAAATAGAAGCTAATGTCATAAAGTATTTATTTTTTGAGATAATTTACAGAGAATTCCTAAATCTGGGGACTGTTATGGATATCCATATGGCAGAGGCATTTTAACCAAAATAGACAGAAGTAAGAAAGAACTTCTGTAATAAACCACAGCCAAACTGCAGTGAACTCAAAACAAAGGAAGAATATTAAAAGTTGTTAGAAGTGCCAAATCTGTTACAAGGGAAACTATTAGCATAAGAGCAAATTTCTCAACATAGGGCTTAAATGCCAGGAGGACTTGAAGTAAAATTTTTCAAGCCTTCAAAGAAAATACTTGTAAACCCAGATTATTACATCTTATAATGCTATCCTTCAAAGGCTGAAGGCAATGTATAAGAATGATAAGGTTAAACTAAATAAATTCTTGACCACCAAGACAGCACTGCAGAATAGAGTGCTAAACAGAGCAGTAGCACTATGAGGTCAAGGGAAAATAACTTGCTGAGAATCAGAAACAGGAAGGAGTCAAGTAAGGAAAATCAGAAATGACAAACATCACTATATAACTTTCAATAATAACATTTATATTATTTTGCTTTCCTATCCTTAGGAAAAATATTAAACATTTGTAAGTTAAAAGAGCAGAGATTTATTTTGGCTCACAGTGTCAGTGGATTCAAACCTTGGTTGGCTGACTCCAAAGCAGAAATACCATGGTGGAAGAGCCTGGCCAAGAAAAGCTGCCCACACAAATTGCCGCCAGAAACAGAGAGAAAAGAGAGAAGCCAGGGACAAGAATACACTTTCAGGCCATGCCCCCTATGACCCACCGCATCTAACCTGGCCCCACCACCAAATTGCACAGTCAGCTGTTAACGGAACAATGGTCTAATGCACTGATTAGTAGAGTACATATCCCATGATCTGTAATCACCTTTTTAAAGCCTTCATTCTGAACATGAGGCTTTTGGATAATATTTTAGGACTAACTCATACCATTTTGTCCTATCCTGGCCAAATCCATCATACACAAAATGTATTTAATCATTTTCCAAGAGTAGCCAAAGTCTTTACAGTTTCAGCAGTCCTGAGTAGTCCAAGTCCATGTCTTCTCTGGGCATCAAGGCAAACTCTTAGCTGTGAGCCTTATAAAAAAGATATATTTAAATATTTTGAGCATATGATGATAAAAGATAAACGTTCCCATTGGAAAGACAGGATAGGGGAATTGAAAGCACTTAGAAGCAAGACCAAAGACCAGTATGTTAAACAAATTATCCAGCTCCATGAATAGCACTAGGTTAGGCTGTGGAAAGGTATGAATTCCAAAGTATGATGACAGTCCTGTGCCTTGTCCTTACTGTTTGTAGCTCACATGACTTCTCTCATAGGCTGGTGTCACTAACATCCTGGGGTCTCCACTGTGATTTTGGATTTACTCTCACAGCTTCATGCATTATCCCCTCAGAACCTCCTGCAGAACCTCAGAACCTCATGATCCTGTCTTACATTTTTGCCTGGCCTTGTAGGTCTTCTGAAATCTAGATAGAAGCCTCTATAATCCCATAATTCTTGCATTAGGCATGAAAACCAGTACCATGTGGACGGGATCAAGGTCTGCTGCTATCTCAAGCAGTAGCCAGGATCCCTTAGATTGTGGTTGTTGTGACTTCTGAGTGCCAGAATTGCTGAATTTTGGGAAATTTGCAAGAACATAATCTCTGTATGAGCAAGGTATCCTAGGGTTCTTTCTCAAGGCAAAGTCTTTTAAAGAGATTTACCATTATCCCCCCTTAAACTTGAGATGAGTTAGTTCTGGCCTATTTCTGAAATTGCCATCAAGTCATCTTATTGTCTTGATAAAGTACTTGACTTGTTTTTTATATTGATATTTTCAACAACCATTGTGTTTTTTGTCTACAATTTTTTTCAGGCTCTTTATTTTTGGATTCTACTCCTGATTCTCATTGTAAATGTAGGTAAAAGCATCCAGTTGTGCTCATGCCACAGACTTAATATCAGGCTGCTTTGACATTTCCTTCACAAGATTAATTAGTTCATTGCCTCTAAATATAGCTTCACACAGTATTTGAGTGTGAAAAGAATGAAGACTAGTTCTTTGCCAGAGTGTGCATGCCTGGCCTCTGGTCTAGTTACAGTAGAGTCTTCATTCCTCTCTGAACCCTCTGGAGCCTAGTCTTTACTCTGTGCAGTCCTATTAGCATTCTGTCCTTCTGTGTTCCCAAAAGAATCTCTAGTCTCTTGTTAACAGTAGTCCAGGGCTTCTGTATCCTGAATCTTCAAACTTTTCCAAACTGCTCCCCCAAACCAGTTCCATAAGCTTCTAAATCACATGGTCAAACTTTACAGTGATGACATCAGTCTTGGCACCAATTTTCTCCATTAGTCAGTTTTCCTGTCACTGGGACAAAGTACCTGATACTTGTAACTTAAAGGAATTAAGGTTTATTTTGGCTCACAGTTTCCCTTGGTTCAGTGTGTAACTGGGTAGCTCCAAAGACTCCCAGGCAGAAATGGCATGATGGAAGGCCCTGGCTGAGGAAAGTTGTTCACATCATAATAGCCAGAAACAGAGAGAAAGGGAGGAGCCAGAATCAAGAATATACTCTTCTAGGTCATGCATTCAGTGACTCACCTCTTCTGGCCAGTCAGTCCTCACATCTGAATAGTACAGTTGTCTATGAACTTTTGAATATAGCATCTGCATAATCTGTTTCCTTTTTCTCAAGGCCCCATCTATATATGTGAGACTTTTGACAGGCATTTTAGATCTAAAGCAAATGCTCTTAACTTACCTGTTAAAAGATACAAACTGACAGGTCAGATCAAAAAACAAGACTTGTCTATGTATTGCCTACAAAATACATATTTCTTTTAGGGCTGGGGATTTAGCTCAAGTGGTACTGCACCTACCTGGGAAGTACAAGGGCCTGAGTTTGATACCCGGTATTACCAAAAAAACAAAAAAAACCAAAAATTTTTAAAAATTTGAATCTTTATTGATACATTATATATACACATTGTGATCATACACAATATTAAGACTTTGTACCAGCATATGACACAATTTCTCATTTTTTCCCATTCTACCACCCACCCTATAACCCCCACTCCTATATATATAAGCTTTGTTTTTATTGATACATTGTATATACACATTGTGATCACACACAATATTGAGAATTTGTACCAGCATATGATACAATTTAATTCTCATTTTTCTCATTCCACCACCCACCCATAACCCTCACCCCTATATACAGAAGCTTTGTTTCCCTTATTAACATCATATTTTTTCTTTCCTGTTACTCACCTTTACACCCCATTTCCCTTTGAAAATTTTCTATTGCACAGTATCTGCCATATATTCTAGAGCTAATTTACAACTTCAGTTTCTCATAACAGAGAAAAGATATGGATTCACAAAGACATATACAGATAAAAAGTGGAAAGATAGGAAATGATATCCTTGTATCTGATAAAGACTGACTTAAAAAAATACAGAATACACAGGTTACAGCATACCAGTAAAGAGGACAATTCACTGAGCAGAGATAGCAGTTACAAACAGATATGCATTAAACATTGGCATAGTGAATTTCATTTAAAAAAACTATGTTATATAAGAAGATATTCACCAGAATGATCATAATGTGGGACTTCAATATCCTACTTTCACGAACAAGTTATGCAGACAAAACAGAAAACAACAAGCTCTGGGGATTTAGCTCAGTGGTTCTGGTGCCTTCCTTGCAAACGCAAGGTCCCAAGTTTGATCCCAGGTAACCACATACCACAATGCCAGGCATGGTGACACACCTACCAGCAGTCAGTACCACGCACCACACTGCCAGGCGTGGTTGCTCACACCTGTAATCCCAGCACTCAGGAGGCAGAGGGAGGAGGATTTATGTGAGTTCGAGGCTTGCCTGGGCCATGTAGTAAGTTTAGGGCCAGCCTGAACTACAAAGCGAGACTTTGTCTCAAAAAAACCAAAAAATAATAAAACTCTCATTAAAAACTTACAGTTTTTTTTTTTTTTTTTTTTTTTTTGAGACAGGGTCTCGCTTTGTAGTTCAGGTTGGCCCTGAGCTCACTATGTAGCCCAGGCAAACCTCAGACCCAGCAATCCTCCTGTCTCTGCCTCCCAAGTGCTGGGAGGGATTACAGGTGTTGGGAGCCACCATGCCCAGCACTGTGGTATGTGGTATTGATTGCTGGTGGGTGTGAGTCACCACGCCCAGCATTGTATGTGGTTACTGGGATTGAACTCAGGACCTTGCGCTTGCGAGGCAGGCACTGGAATCACTGAGCTAAATCTCCGGCCCTAAAAACTAATAGTTTTAATAGAGATCTAGAGTGATTATTTTGTTTGTTTTCAGACAGGGTCTTGCTATATATGTATTTCAGGCTTGTCGTGAACTCACTAGGTATATGAGACTGGCCTTAAATTTGCTGCAGTCTGTCCTCTTGTTTCAGCCTCCTGAGTGCTAGGTTTACAGGTATTCGCCACCATATCAAACTGTCTATGAAGTGTTTTATGTGAAACAAAATGCACCCTATTTCCCCTGTAAAATAGCCCATGGAACTTTTTGTAGAGTAGAAAATATTTTAGGCCATAAATCATAAAAAAAGAATTGTTGAAATGCTCTTATGCATTCTATAGGATTGCAATGAAATTAAAGTAAATATTGACTGTAAAAGAGATCATAGAAACTATGCAAATACATGAAGATTGAATAATACATTCTTTTTTTTTTTTTTTTTTTTTTTGAGACAGGGTCTCGCTTTGTAGTTCAGGCTGGGCCTGAGCTCACTATGTAGCCCAGGCAAGCCTCAAACTCAGCAATCCTCCTGTTTCTGCCTCCCGAGTGCTGGGATGACAGGTGTGAGCCACATTGTATGTGGTCACCGGGATCGAACTCAGGACCTTGCACTTGCGAGGCAGGCTCTGGAACCACTGAGCTAAATCTCTGGCCCAATAATACATTCTTGAAAGATCAATGGATCATAAAAGACATTGAAGAATAAATTTTAAAATTCCTAAAATCAGATAAAAGTAGAAATCATCAGTAACATTGCTGTAGCAATAAAACTATTAGCCACCAAAAGCTCAAAACCTGATGGAATTAACACTAGATGTTCATCAGATGTTTAGAGAAGTATATCAAAAAAGTCCAATTTTCCCATGTAATTGAAAGGGGAAGAGTCCTTTGAAATTCATTCTATGAAGCCAGCATCACCCTCATACCAAATGTGAATAAGCACTCAAAAAAAGAGGAAAACTATGGGTCAGTATCTTTGATAAACATAGATACAAAAAACCCTTCATAGGGCTTTTGCAAACAGATTTTAGCAGTAGATTAAATTTTCACTGTGACTAAATTTATTTTATTGTAGTAAGTATGGAAAAGTGTAGTAAATTTTTATTTTATTGTTGTAAGTATGGATCTACCTGTAGGAATCAGTAAGTGTAATAATTGTTATGAATACAAATAAGGATAAAAATCACACAGTCATCTCAGTAGAAACAGCCTCTGACATTGGTGACAAAATCTTTATGAAAACGTCATAGAAAGGTCCTACCTCAAATTGATGAAAGCTATGTTTGATAAACCTTTAGCCAACAGCATACTAACTGATAGAAAACTGAAGTCATTTCCTTTAAAATCAAGAACTGGACAAGTTGCTCATGTTTATCACTTCTGTTCAGTATTATACTTGAAACTTTAGCCAGATCAGTCAAAAGAATAAAAAACATACATAGAAAAGGAAAAAAGTCAAATTATTCCAATTTGCAAATGATATGAATCTTTAACATAAGACCCAAAAACTCCACCAGAAGACTTTGAGATCTTTTAAGCAAATTTATCAAAATGGCAAGACACAAGCAGCATACTCATATAACATTCTTATAAAACAATAATGAACCCACTAAGAAAACAATCTCATTCAGAATAACTTAAAAATTAAACACCTGGGAATCAAACTAAGGAAATAAAAGATTCTCAGAATATGAAAATAAGGGAACACTGAAGACATAAATTGAAAAGGAAATTAGAGAATGAAGACACATTTCTTGTTCCTGTATTGACAGAATTAGACATATTACCACTGGTGCTCTGTTCATTTAATGCAATACAGTCCCTATTGGGGAAAAAAAAAATCCTTCATAGAACTTGGAAAAACAATCCTAAAATTCATGTGGAACCGGAAAAGAGCCAGAGTATTTAAAGCAGTCTTGATCACATGAGCAAAGCTGTAGTCCTCAAATACCAGATTTCAAGTTGTACTATAAAGCTGTAGTAAAAAAACAACATGGTTCTACACAAAAACAGTGTATAGATCAGCAGACTAGAAAAGAAGCCACAGAATTAATTCTGTGTCCCTGTAGCCATCTGATTTTTGAGAAGGAGGCCAAGAACATATTGAAGAAAGAACACTTTGAACAAATAATGTTGGAAAAATTGGATACTCACTTGCAAAAAATCAGAATTTTTCCTGTATTAAAAAATTCAAAATAGATCATATGTAAATACCAGGTCTTTTCTTAGATATGAGCACCTGTAGATGCAAAGGACCTCTAGAATGTATGATAGTTTTTGTAGAATGGGAAAGATCCAAAAGGAATTTGGTGTGGGAATGTAATGAGGGGAAGGAATAAATATGATTTGGAAAAAAATAAAAGAGTGTGTATATCGTGGGTGGGTAGGGATGTGGGTAAAAATGAGAATTGAACTGTGTCACATATTGGTGCAAATTCCCCAATGTTGTGTGTGATTATGAGCTGTGTATATAATGTACCAATAAATAATTCAATTTTTTTAAAAATTCAAAATAGTTGAAAGACCTAGTTATAAAACCAGAATCTTTGAAATTCTTGGTAGAGAACATAAAAAGGTAACACTTAAAGCCATGAGCACAGACAAAGGTGCTTGAATAGAATGTAAAACTCTGGTAAAGACAGGAAATAAAATATGGGGAATGAATGAATGGGATTAGAAAAAATTGAACAGCTACACAGCAAAAGAAACAATTAACATTCTCAAAAGACAACTTACAGCATGAAAAAAGTTTTGCTACTGTTCTGATGAAATACTAATACCAGATATCTAAAGAATGCAAAAAAAGTAATCCTTCCAAATGACTAGTTGGAAAAATGGGAAAGTGAACAGAATACAGTTCAAAGAAGTACAAATGGCCAGTATGTACATGAAAAACGTTTTTAGCCATTTGAAAAATGCATGTTAAAATAACTTTGATATTACATCTTACTCTAATAAGAATGGTAATCTTGAACACACACAAAAAAACAACAAATGCTAGTAATGATGCTGGGAAAAGGGAACTGGTTTACACTGTGGTTAGAATTTAAAGTAGTACAACTAGCATGGAAATCATTGGAATCTCCTTAAAAAATTTCTTTTCACCAAGTACTATGTCTCTTGGATATATTCTTAAAAGAACTGAGGATAGTACTATAATGATACATGCATCTTCATGGTTTTGTTTTTTGTTTTTTTGTGGCAGGGTCTCAATTTGTACTTCAGGCTGGCCTTGAGCTCATATGTAACCTAGGCAAGCCTTGATCTCACAGCAATCCTCCTGTCTCAGCTTCCCAAGTGCTGGGATTACAGCTGTGATCTACCATGCCTGGCACTGTGGCGTGTGGTACTGATTGCTGGTGGGTGTGAGCCACCAGACGCGGTATCGTATGTGGTTACTGGGGATTGAACTAGGGACCTTGTACTTGCTAGGCAGGGACCGGAACCACTGAGCTATATCCCACATCCTCATGTTTTGAGCAGTGTAATTCACAATAGCTGGATTCTGAAAACGTCCTTGGTGCTTGTCAATAGGAAAAGGAATGAAAAAAATGTGGTATGCTTCCAAAGTGGAATATTATTCAGTCATAAAGAAGAAAGAAGGAAATCATGGTATTCATAGGATAATAGATGGAATCTGAGAGCATCATGCTAAGGCTAATAAGACAGATTCAGAAAGTAAAATGTACATGCTTTCTCTTACGTGAAGAACCTAAAATATAAACAAACAAACAAACAAATAAATAAAGGAGTAATGAGGAAACTACAAGAGAGATTTTTGTAGATAAGGAAGGGGATTGGGCAGGGACCAGGAAATGGTGAGGGGAGGGATTGAAAATGGTATATGCTATATACATATACCGTTTCTCCAAAATGAGTATCAGTATTGTAATACAAATGCACTAATAAAAATTAAGGAAATAAAGTTAAAATAGGACTCATATGTAACTCAGTGGAAGAGTACTTGTTTAGCATACACAAAGCCTTAGACTCAACCCCTGGTATTACATGAGTGGGAGGCTGGAATGGAGTCCAATATTAAATACATTTTAACTGTGTTTATGTTGCATATGGCTGAATTCATATGAATGAAAAATATCCTACTTCAAAGTAAAGTGGTTCTTTCTGTTGATAGATTATTATTGTATGCTGGAAGTTTGTGGATATTTTGAATAACTGACCTGCTTCTTTAAATAAATAAACTCTATTGGTCATTTCAAGAATAGTGTTAGTTTTCACTGCAGTCTGCTTACAGTCTCAAGTTTCAGTCCGTGCTCACTTGGGTTCATTTGTTTGGATCTATGGTAAAACAGAATGTCATGGCAGGGAACATGTGGTACAGTAGAGCTACTTACCTCATGGAGGCCTTGAAGCAAACCAAGGGATCTGGTTCCCAAAATGCTATTTAAGGGCTTACCTCCTATGTCCTGCCTATTTCATCTAACTAGTTTTATCCCTTAAAGTTTTTATCTCCTCGTAATAGTGCCATTGCCTAGAAAATGGGCTTTCTTTACCTTAGCCTTGTGGGGAGAGGGCTTTTCACATCCAAAGTATAGCAGATGGCCATCAGAAACTGTGACTTCTCTGAATTGTATTTGCCAGCACTGAAATTTAAATGTATCTTAATATGGGGGATGTGTGGAAATATTGTAAAGCTTTATCATAAAGTCATGAATGAATAGCTCAGGATCATGTTTTGACAATTGTTGGTTTTATAAGCCACTATAATAATAGTCTGAAGTGTAATAGAGCACAAGTGTTCTGTTTGAGAAAACAAATATTAAAATAGTTACAAAAATATGGTAAAGTATGACTAAAATGAATTATAAGCCATATATTGTAATGATTGTGTGTCATTATTGTATATCCCTCTGATACGTAACAGTTCCAATTCCATAATAATATATTATGAGTTATTAAAGTCCAGAATAAATACAATATATAATCTAAATACTATATATATACTAGCATATACTATATATATATATACTATATATGCTATATATACATTATATATAAATACACTATATATACACTATGTGCCAGTTAGAGACTCATGTCATGTACTTTTTCTTTGCTCTTTCTGTTATTTCTACACTTGATCTTAGCCAAAAGGCCAAGAAGCAATCTACTGTTACTTCTTTGGAAAGCATATTTAGGGTTAATTTTTGGTACATGATAGAATTTTTTTCCTCTTTTGCTGCATTTAATCTACTATATTATATCAGTTCCATCAAATTGTCAGTTCAGTTTTTCCTTTATTTTCATCCCCTTTGATACTGTTCAGGAACTAATTTTTTTAGGTGTTAAAATAATTCTTCTATTATGTGTATGTTCAGTTTTTTCTTCCTCTATTGTCCATAGTTACTTTTAAGCAATCTCTCTCAAATACCAGCATCTCATGCATTTAAATGGCTTCCTATTTCCTGTATTATACTATTGATTTGCCCTTTCTTGTCTGAACTTTTTTTTCCAGAAACTCCTCCTAAACATTGAGAATCTTATATCCTCTTCTATGGTGACTTGCTTTGTTTTTTTTTTTTTTTGAGACAACCTCATTATATAGTTCAGGCTGGCCTTGACTCACTATGTAGCTCAGGCTGGCCTAGAACTCACGATTATCCTCATGCTTCTGCTTTTGAGAGCTGGGATTACAGGTGTGCACCACCACACCTGGCTATGAAGACTTTTTAACCTTCAGCAGTGTAGTTATTTTGAATTATACTCCCTCTGGTGCTGTAAAATTTTGTATATATTCTAGGAATGGATTTTAAAACATTGTATGCTTTCTTTGTGTTTCAGGTTTCCTTTGTGAATGTTAACCTCTCAAATTTAGACACAAAGTCTTATTGTACATTTTTTTTCTGGAGGTAGTGTTTGGTACAGCCTCCTAGCAGAAAACAGAATGTGTCTAGTCATGTAATGAATTCATTACCCTAGGACACTGAAAAATACTACTCTTTAAATTTTATGTGACCTAGAGTGTAATTTATATTGATGTAGGTCATCTTACTGTTACCTGGGAATTCCATAAATACTATGTTTGCTCTAGTTATAGACATAAATTTCAAAACATAAAGGGATACTTAGTGTGGCTTTTTATGTTATTACAAGAAAAATGCAACAAGGTATGAAAGCAAGTCTAAAGGAAGCCAAGAAATTTATATCAGAGTGACATCTAGTGGTGATTGCACTGACATATAAGTGTTTTTAGGGTCCTGTTACTGCATTTTCTTTTTATTACCAGAACTTCTGAGTTTCATTTTCTAATGTTGAATAAATTGAAATAATTATTTTATCCTTCTATAAAATACTTCCCATGACAGTAGGGATTATTATGTAAAGTTCTAATAATGGATATAGAAAAACATACATGTATTGGTTTATTAGAGTTTGTCCATTCTGGTGCTGTGAACAAATGTGCTTTTGCTGAGCCTGTTTATGGAATGCAGCAGAGAAGTATGTTATTTTTGAAAAACTTGTCTTATTTTAAAATTTCTTTTTTACATACTTTGTCAAAGGTACTTTTATTGGTTTCCATTTTAATTTAAAGCAGTCTGTTAGAATGTGAAAACATTAAAACAGTGAGAAGTATATTTTTAGTCTGAAAAAGCAGTGCATGTTATTTTGTACCAGTTTTTGTTGAGAATTTACAAAGTGGGTTCCTGGTTTTTCTCTGATTCAGATTAGCTGTGTAATCTTAGACAGATGCCTTAATTCTTGTAGTCTTTATCCATACTTTGTGAAATACTGACTACTGTTTTTGTTATTAATACATGCAAAAAACCCAAAGAGAAACCATCTTATTTACCTTCCAAAATATTGTGAACATGAATGACAGGAAAATTAATCAAAGGTTGTTTTTTGGGAGAAGTTCGATAGCAAAAGTTTTCTGTGAGTAATATTGTTTGATCCACATAAAAGCTGATGTATTTTACCCCAAATAATTTCTAGTCATTTTACAACTTAAATAAGCAGCATATTAAGCTGTGTCATTTACTAATTATAAGTTTATAGGTATAACTTCAAAAAATAAAATAATTTCATATTTAAGGCTAAATAGTAATTGTGCATAATACAGTTTAGTTTTTAAAACTGTCTTTTCTAATTTTAATTTTTAAAATTATTACATATTTACAGTAGAAAATGATTACATTCCTTGTGGGAAGCTGGTACATTTACATAATTCATCTTCTTTATTCGCCTCTTTCTCCCCATTCCCTCCCCTATCTCTTGGTGCCCTCGTCCCTTGCAAAAGATATATTTCTGTTTGTTTCGTTATCTGTTTTTTATATTGCTTTTATTTATATTTTATTTTCATATAAGAGAAACCATACAATATTTAAGCCTTTGTGTTTGGTTTGTTTCATTTAACTTTATGATCTCAAGGAGCATTTGGTTTTCACTGATGACTTGTATGTATCCTTCTTGATGGCAGAGTAGTACTCCAATGTGAATAAAGGCTACACTTTCATTATTCATTTGTGGATGGAGAAATAAACCACTTTCAAGATTAAGCTATTAATAACTGTGTTGATACAAAAAGTGGGTACATAACACCTGTAATCCCAGCCCTTGGGAGGCAGAGGCAGGAGGATTGCTGAGTTTGAGGCTTGCCTAGGCTACATAGTGAGCTCAGGGCCAGCCTGAACTACAAAGTGAGACCCTGTCTCCAAAAATTAAAAAAAAAAAATGAGTACACATGTGTTACTGTAATGTGATGTTTTCAACTCTTTCAAGGAAATATCTAGAAGAGGGATAAATGGGTTAAATGGAATTTCTATTTTTTTTTTTTTTTTGAGGAATCTCCATACTGATTTCCACAGTGGTTGTACTAGTTTACATTCCCATCAACAATGCAGAAGGTTCATTTTTCCCCACAGCCTCACCAGCATTTGTTATTGTCTGGTTTCTTTATGATACCCATTCTTTCTGAAGTAGGATGGAATCTCAGTGTTGTTTTAATGTGCATTTCTCTAATGCAGCAGTGTTAAACTTTTTTTCACATATTTATTGACCGTTTGTACTTCTTCTAAGAAGTGTCTATTCAGGTTAGTCGCTTATTTTTTGATTGGGTCTTTTGTACTGGGGTCCTAAGACTTTTAAAATTGTTTTTAGAGTCTAGATATTAGTTTTTTATATGAGGAGTATCTTACACATTTTACCCCCTTTCTCTAGGTTGTCTTTTCACTTTGTTGTTGTTTTTCTTCTGTGCAGAAGCTTCTTAATTTGATAAGATTGCATTTGTTGAGTATTGATGTTTTCTTGTGCATTTGGGGTCCTGTTCAGAAAGACCTTACCTACGCCAAAGGTTTCAAGAGTTTTACATATTTTGCCTTCAAGTAGATTGTTTCTCCTTTAATATTTAGATCTTTGATTCATTTTTATTGTAGTTTATTGTCTGGTGAGAGTGGTCCTAGATTCAGTCTTCTGCATATCAATAGCCAGTTTTTCAGAGCATCCTTTGTTGAAGTGGCTATCATTTCTCCAACTTTTAATAAAGACCAGATACCTGATATGTTTCCTGCTTTGCTCTTACTGACCAGGATTGTTTTTGCTTTTCTGAATCTCTTCTGGTTTTATTTGAATTTTAGGCTTGTTCTAGTTCCATGAGGAATGCTGTTGGTATTTTGACTGGGATTGTGGTAGATTTTGTTTTTCATTTTTGGAAGTATTGCCGTATTGACAATATCCATCCTGCCTATCTAAAAACAAGGGATATCTTTCAATTTATGATGTCTTCTATAGATATCCTTATTCAGAGAACTTTAGTTTTTATTGTAGAGCTCTTTCACTTTCTTAAATTCCTAAGTATCTAAGTTTTTTGTGTATTAGTTTCCTAATTTCTTTCTCAGTGAGTTCATTGTTGATATAAAGAAATGCTATTGATTTTTGTGTGTTTATTTTATGACGTTATACCACTGAATTTGGTTATGAATTCTTAGAAAGTTTGGAAATTTTTGGGTCTTCTATAATAAGATCATGCAAGGAATGATAATTTGACTTTTTCCATTCCTATTCATGTACCTTTTATTGCTTTCCTTTCCCTCTGATTACTCTGGCTAGTATTTTGAGTGCTGTCTTAAATAGAAATGGCAATTGGGAGGGCCAGAGATTTAGCTCAGTGGTTCCAGCGCCTGCCTCACAAGCACAAGGTCCTGAGTTCAATCCCGGTAACCACATACAATGCTGGGCGTGCTGACTCACCCCCACCAGTAATCAATACCAGATATCACAGTGCCGGGCGTGGTGGCTCACGCCTGTAATCCCAGCACTCGGGAGGCAGAGACAGGAGGGTTGCTGAGTTGGAGGCTTGCCTGGCCTACATAGTGAGCTCAGGGCCAGCCTGAACTACAAAGCGAGACCCTGTCTCAAAAAAAAAAAAAAAAAAAAAAAAAAATGAAATGGCTATTGGGAACATCCTTATGTTGTTCCTGATTTTAGAAAAAATGTTTTCCAGTTTTTCCCATTTACTATGATGTTGACAGTAGATTTGTCATAAATAGTGAGGGGTATGAAAAATACGATGTTAAAAAAAGAAAGCATATGTATATAGGGAGTGGGAGTAGGATTGTAAGGTGGGTAGGGGAATGGGTAAAAATGAGAATTAACTCATGTCATATACTGGTACAAATTCCCAATGTGGAGTGTGATTGTGATGTGTATATAAAATGTTAATAAAAATTCAGTTTAAAGAATGGCTCTTTTCAGATTGAGATATTTTTCTAGATATCAATGTATCTATCTTTAGAGTTTTTATCATAAGTGGATACTGGATTTTTGTTAAAGGCTCTTTATGTATCGAGATACTCATGTGATGTTTGTTCTTGATTTTGTTTACACGATGTATTATGTAAATTCTTTCAGATATGTTGAATCATCTTTGTGTCCCTGGGGTGAAGCCTACTTGGATGTATGATCTTTTTGATGATTTTTTGCATGCTGTTTGCCAGTATACTGAAGATTTTTGGGTCTGTGTTCATTAAAGAGATTGAGCTGTATTTCTAGTTTTTGGTTGGATCTTTGCTGATTTTGGAGTCAGGTTCCAGCACCTTGTGGTGCATCATTAGGTTATTTATTTGGGCTCACTCTGTTTTAGTTATATAGGTATTCATAGCTATAAACTTTCCTCTCAGCACTGCTTCCATTATGTTCCATAGGTTCTGGTATGTTGTACTGGAATTTTTACTTGATCCTGTGAACTAATTTCTTCATTTCTTCTGTGCCCTATTGATTATTCAAGAATGCATGTATAATTTCTATGGTTTCTATGCCACTGATTTGCTATGATCTAATCATATGCCTGGGATAACTTTTATTTTCTTTCTTAAGAATTTTTCATGGGCTAGCATGTGGTCTATTTTATAAAAAGCTCCATATGCTGCTGAGAAGGATCTGCATGCTTTTGTTAGTCGATGAGACACTTGTAGATAATCTGTAAAGTCCATTCATTTGAAAGCATGTTCAACTCTGATATTTCTTTGTTGACTTTTTGGTCTAGTTGATCTGTTTGTGACAGAGTAGTTCATTGAGTCCCCCAGTATAATTTTATTGAATTTTAATATCAAATAATGTCAGGTGCACTGGTGTTTGGCACATATATATTTATATTTGTATCTTTTTGTTGAATTACTCCCAACTTACTATTCCCAAAATATAGTGATGAGCTTTGATTTGAAGTCCACTTTGTCTGAAAATAGGATAGCTAATCCTGATTTCTTTTTGATTACTGTTGATTGGAGTGTTGTTTTCTGTCCTTTGAGTTTCATTCTATAAATTTCTTTTTGGATTAAATGTATTTCTTGTATATAATGTATTGTTGGATTTTGTTTCTTGACCCATTCAACCAATTTGTATATTTTGATTTTTTTAACTGAGACCTGCCACATTGAGAATTATCACTGAAATGTATTGACTTACTCCCGTCTGCATTATTTTCCTGTTGCTGATTATCTTTTTTCCTTACTGCTTAACAGCTCACCTTGTTTTTATGTTCATTCTGTTAGAGTTTTTGGCATCATTGGCTCATTATCTCTCTTTAGGTTATCCTTGAGTGTGTGATGGTTTGGTGGCCTTCAATTTCTCAAGTTGCTCTTTGTCATGGACATACCGGTAGTATTTCATTAAAAGTTTTGAAAGATAATTTTATTTTATTTTATTTTTTTTTTGAGACAGGGTCTCACTTTGTAGTTCAGGCTGGCTCTAACCTCACTATGTAGTCCAGAGAAACCTCAAACTCAGGAATCCTACTGCCTCTGCCTCCCTAGTGCTGGGATTACAGGCATGAGCCACCACACCTGGCATTATGGTATGTGGTTATTGGGGATTGAACCACGGAGCTTGTGCTTGTTAGGCAGGCATCAGAATCATTGAGCTAAATCTCCAGCCTCCTTGAAAGATAATTTTGTAGAATATATAGGTCTGAGTTGGAGTTGTTTTCTTATAGTTCTTGAAACATTTCACTCCAGTGTCCTTTGGCCTTTAAGATTTTGAGAAGTCTGCTATAATTCTAATATGTTTAACTTTATAAGTGATTTGTTACTTTTCTCTAACATCTTTTAAGATACTAGCCTTTTATTGAATTTCTGGGATTTTGACTTCAGTGCATCTTGGATAGATTGTTTTTCTGATCATGTCTGTTTGGGGATGTTTCATCTATGTGTTTGTTAAAATTTCCCCATATTTGTAAAGTTTCTTACAGTGTTGCTGTAAAGAAGTTTCTGATGCTATTTGTATTGTCTTTTGATTTTTCACTAATTTCAGTTAATCTTAGATTAATCTTCTACATCACCCAACAATTTTGGATTCATTTTTTAATGTTTTCTTATAGTTTTCAATATGTTGAGTAAATGTTCCCCAACATCAGTGCTTACTACTTTGTAGTTCAGGTACTGTCCTCACATTCATCACTTTTACTACTCATATTTTTAATCGGATTTTTAGTCTTCAAAATTTTTGCTTGATATCTGTTCATGGGCTCTTTTTGCTAAATTGATTATTCGTGTTTTACATAATTTTGTTTAGCTCAGGTATCTTTTTTTGAAGTTCTGATTTGCCTTTTAACCTGCTTTGTTTTTCGAATTTCTTTGCTGCTTAGATTTCCTTTTACTTTTTTACTGGTTCTTACAACTCTCTTTTGCTGATTGGGATATAGTCTCTCCTTCGTTTGCCTGACTCTTCTGAGTTGCAGAGTTACCCGGAGTTTATTTCTATTTGATCATCGTCTGGCATACTCTTCCCTTGAAGTTTTTAAGCCTTATCAAAAAGCAAAGTTAAGCCAGGCATGGTGACTTATGCCTGTAATATCAGTACTCTGGGAAGCTGAGGCAGGAAGAACATAAACTTAGCTCAGTATGGGGAATTTAAACAAGGTCTTGTCTCAAATTAGTTTTTCTCTTTTAAGAAAGGGCAGTGATGTGGCTTTAGTGTGGAGAACAAAGTTCAAGAATATTTATAGGAATACAAAAATATCCAACACCCAGAAAAACAAAGTTCAATGTTAAGCATTCATTTAAAAAAATGTTGTCAGCTGTGCAAAAATGCAGGAAAACCTGGCCCATAAATAGGAGCAAAAGAGATGACCAGAACCAAATAAGAACTGATAAAGATGTTAGAATTAGCAGGAAATGAAATTATAATCATGAATACTGGCTCTTTCTCCTAGGTACTTACCCAAGAGGATTGAAGGCATATGTTCATCAAAAATATATACATTATTTTTCATAGCAGCTTTATTTTTATCAGCTTCAAATAGGAAATGACCCTAAGTATACTAAGTCAGTGAATGAATTGTTTTATATCCATTCAATAGAATACTGTTTAATAACAAAAGTAATAGACTATTGTTATGTAACAATGTTGAAAAAATCTCAGTTTATTCTGAGTGAGAGAAGCCAGATAAAAAGAGTACATTCTGCAACTCAATTTATGTAAACTTTATATTCATGGAAATCAAATCAGTAATTCCCTGGAGAAGAGGTAGGGAGAGTGGGATGGAGGAATTACAAGGAGTCTTTGGGTGATAGATAAATGAATAACCTTGATTATGGTATTGATTTAATTGTTGGATCCATTTTCAAAATTTACTAAGTAGCAAAATAGGAGCAGAAGGAAAATTTGACAGTTAACATTAGATTTTGCTCAAGAACACACAACTAATCGTATTTTACAGCAAAAGACCAAATAGTTCCTAAAGTCAAGAAAACATGTAGAGTGCTTTCATAACACTATTGGCTCTTTATAAAAAGAGATGCAAGTAGGCAGTAAGCATACAAATAGATATTCATTGGCAACAGTTAATTTCCAGGCAGTATATACTAAAACTACAATGAGAAACTACTTTACACTTGTTTGAATGGTTGCAGTTAGAAAGTGAAAATGACTATTGGTAGGGATCAGTTAGAACTTTGGTTGGAATGTAGGGTGGTACAACGCTGTAGATACAGGTTGGCAATTTTTTTTTTTTTGAGACAGGGTCTCGCTTTGAGACAGGGTCTCAGTTCAGGCTGGCCCTGAGTTCACTATGTAGCCCAGACAAGCCTTGAACTCAGCAATCCTCCTGTCTCTGCCTCCCGAGTGCTGGGATTGCAGGCATGAGCCACCACGCCCTGCGGCAATTTTTTTTTTTTGAGACAGGGTCTCGCTTTGTAGTTCAGGCTGGCCCTGAGTTCACTGTGTAGCCCAGGCAAGCCTTGAACTCAGCAATCCTTCTGCCTCTGCCTCCCAAGTGCTGGGATTACAGGCATTAGTCACCATACCTAGCATTGTGGGGTGTGGTACTGATTGTTGGTGGGGGTGAGTCACCACACCCAATATCATACATGATATGTGGTTACTGGGATCAAACCAGGGACCTTGCACTTGCTAGGCAGGCAGTGGAACCACTGAGCTAAATCTCTGGCCCAGCAATTTTTTTTTTTATAAACATGCACTTACAATCTAGTGATTCTGTTCTTGGATATTTGCTTGAGATCAATACATATTCATGAGAGGCTGTACACACTAATACTCATCACAGCTTTATTTATTTATTTATTTATTTATTTATTTGTTTTTTTTTGAGACAGGGTCTCGCTTTGTAGTTCGGGCTGGCTCTGAGCTCACTATGTAGCCTAGGCAAGCTTCAAACTCAGCAATCCTCCTGTCTCTGCCTCCAGAGTGCTGGGATTACAGGCGTGAGCCACCACGCCCGGCACTATGGCAGGTGGTATTGATTGTTGGTGGGCGTGAGTCTCCACGCCCAGCATTGTATGTGGTTACTGGGGATGGAACTCAGGACCTTGCACTTGCGAGGCAGGCACCGGAACCACTGAGCTAATCCTCCAGCCCCTCACAGCTTTATTTATAATAGAGAAACCCAGCAACAACCTATAAAACAGGAGAAATCTTTCCAAACTATTCATCTAGTAGAAGTACAATCCAGAATATATAAGGTGTTAAGAAACTTTATCACTTCTAACAACAAAAAAATCAAAAAGTGTGGTGGTTCATGCCTGTAATTTTGGCACTTAAGATGCTGAGGCAAGAGGATCACTGTGAGTTCGAGGCCAGCCTGAGCTATATGATTAGTTAAAGGCCAGCCTGAACTAAATAGCAAGATCCCGTCTCAACAAACAAAAACAAAAATAAAAACAAAAACAAAACTTAAAACCCTCCCCCAAATATGTATGATTTGAAAATGAGCAAATGGGGTGGGGATGTGGCTCAGTGGCACCATGCCTGCCTTGCAAGTGCAAGGTCCTGATTTCAACCCCCCAGTAGCACAAAAAGAAAAGAAAGGAAAGGAAATTAAGAAAATGAGCAAATAGCAATTACTATGTCATGTGACTGTGATCCTAGTTAGTTGGAAAGCTGAGGCAGGAGCCTTGAGTCTTGGAGTTTAAAGCTACTCTGAACTGTAACATACCAAGACTCCATCTCAAAAATAGAGAGTGCAGGGCCAGAGATTTAGCTCAGTAGTTCCAGTGCTTGGCTTGCAAGCACAAGGTCCCTGGTTTGATCCTCAGTAACCACATACAACAATACCGTGTGTGGTGACTCACACCAACCAGCAGTCAGTACCACATACCACAGTGTCAGGTTTGGTGGCTCATGCCTGTAATCCCAGCACTCAGAGGCAGAGGCAGGAGGATTGCTGAGTTATACCGGGCTGCATAGTGAGCTCAGGGACAGCCTGAACTTCAAGGCGAGACTCTGTCTTAAAAAACAACAACAACAACAAAAAGACAGTGCAAATGATTTGAACAGACATTTCTCAAAAAAAGCTACATAGATGGTCAAGAACTATCTGAAAAAAATGCCTAGTGTCACAGCAAATGAGAAATGTAAATTAAAACCATAGTGAGATGCTGTAAAAAGATTTTATCTTTGAAAGTTTAGAAAAAGCTATAATTAGCATAGCTACAATCAGAAAAGCAAAAGATACTATGAAAGGTGAGTGTAAAGGGAAAGGCAATCGTTTTATTTTCTTTCACTTTGTTTTTGTGGGAATGAGCTACATCCTAAGCCATTTAAAATTATTTATTTGGAGAAAGGGTCTTGCTAAGTCATTAACTTGTCCAGGCTGGACTAGAATTTTTAATCCTCTTTTAGCCTCCCAGAGTTCTGGGATTACAGGCATTTGCCACAATGCCTTGTTGAGTAAGAGATAGTAGGAATATAAATTAATTCTGCCATTGTGGAAAACGGTATAGAGATTCCTCAAAAAACTAAAAATAGAGCTTTCATATGATCCAAGCATCCCACTTCTTGGGTATATATCTAAAGGAAATTAAAGGTAATTTGTATTCTACATTTATTGCATGGCTCTTTATAAGAGCTAAGATACAGAATCATTGAGATTTTCATTGGTGGATGAATAAAGAAAACATGATATAGACAATAAAGTTTCATTCAGTCATAAAAAGATGAAGTACAGTCATTCGCAATGAAATCGGTGAAAATGGGGAAGACTTTATCTTGTTAAATAGGCATGCACAAAAGGACAAATGCCACATGTTCTCAGTCATATGTGGAAGTTAAATTTCATCTCATAGAAAAAAAGAATAGAATAGTTAGAATTTGGTAGAATTGCTGAATTGCTTGGTGTTGGGCAGAGGAGTAGAGTGCAGATGGATAATTGGCTTTGTTTTCTATTCCTCTTTGCCTATGAAATAAAATTCTTTCTCTTTTGTTTTTGTTCATGTTATCCATACTTTCTCCAAAGAGTAACTGGAACTTTAAGTTAATTTCTTTTGATTTTATTTTTTGCATTAAGAAACTTACTTGGATTTGGGGATTTAGCTCAGTGGTTCTGGTCTCTGTCTTGCAAACACAAGGTCCTAAGTTTAATTCCCAGTACAAAAAAAAAAAAAAGAAACTTCCTTTAGGTCATGAAACTTCAGTGTGTTTTCAGGAGTATAGAAAGGCAGTATCAGATAGAGGCATATTTCTAAAAGGAAAGCATTGGGCAGACCTACATATGTCCAGGGTTAGCCATGAGTGGAAAGGCAGTTTTTATTTGTACTTAACATAAAACATATGGCTTATGTGATTTCATGATTATAATGTGTGTGTGTGTGTGTGTGTGTGTTTTCTGGTACTGGAGATTGAACCTAGGTCCTTAAACTTGCCACACAGTTGGCATAGCACCACTGAGCTATATCCCTTGCTCCCACAAGCATTATGTTGAACCAGAATTGCTCTTAGAATGGGTATTTACTATCCAAAATGCTTAGCATGGAATTTTCTTTAGAAAACTAAAAAATATGACTTGGTGCAGTGGCTCATTTCTGATATCCCAATATTCTGGGAGGCTGAGACAGGAGGATTGCAAGTTTCAGTCCTACCTGGACTTAATAAGACCTGTCTCAAAACTCAGAAGGGGTTTGGCATGTAGCTCAGTCATAGAGTACCTTCAGTTCCATTTCCAGTACTGTCAGTGGAAGGAATGAGGGAAGAAAGAAGAGATGGAAGAATGGAGGAAGGAAGGAGAGAAGGAAAGGAAAAGAAAGAAAAAGTCACGGAGGCCATGACTTTCCATTGAACTAGTGTTGCATAAGCTTTTTTTTTTTCCATCTGCTTCTTTATCAGCATGTAGTTATGACATATATATCATATAATTAAGTTTTTATATTATGCAGTTACATGTAAGTACAATTGAGTTGTGTTTTACTCTAAAATTATAGACTACTAGGAACCCAACATAAGCATATACATTCTCACTTAATCTACAGTATTTAAAATAGTATAGAACCAGAAATCAACTGATTAGTTTATGCACTTGATCTTAGCCAAAAGGCTGATAAACAATTTTTTAATTAAGTGTACTTATTTCCTAAAAAAGAAGTTATGAAGGACTGGCAAAATTATGCTTTCTTACTAGTTTTCATTAATATCTTACCTATTTTTGATTTTTACCCTTCAGTTTTTTGCCTTTACTGAATAGAATGTGATTGTGCATTTTGATTTGTCCTGTACAGTCCAGCTGTACTTACAGTTGGGTTTTATTTTCAGTTCTGTCACAAAACTTTCTGTCTTTTTGATCTGACACAAATTGTTTCCTATAGGTCTGTTGCTTTTCTCTTTAAACTTTAAATTGTCATCTAGATAATATAAGTTGGTTTTTCAGTTATTTTAAAACATATTGTCTCGGGCCGGAGGGTTAGCTCAGTGGTTCCGGCGCCTGCCTTGCAAGCGCAAGGTCCTGAGTTCGATCCCTGGTAACCACATAGAATGCTGGGTGTGGAGACACGCCCACCAACAATCAACGCCGCATACCACAGTGCCGGGCGTGGTGGCTCACGCCTGTAATCCCAGCACTCGGGAGGCAGAGACAGGAGGATTGCTGAGTTCGCAGCGGCTTGCCTGGGCACCATAGTGAGCTCAGGGCCAGCCTGAACTACAAAGCGAGACTCTGTCTCAAAAAGCAAAAAAAAAAAAAAAACAAACCATATTGTCTCCATTTATCTTCATATTCTATAGGTAGATATGATGATTAGTATTATTGTCCATTTTATAGGTGCAGAAATAAGAGCAAGCAGATAATTTAATTTCTTCAAATAAAATTTCAATCTGTTGTTTCATCATACATCTTGGCTTTCCTTATACCATAATCCTCAGGTTTTAGACATTATTTGTTACTCATACTCGTGGGTATGTATTGTCAATTGGCTTGTTTCTGTTTCTTTGTAAAATTATACTTCAGGGTTCTGGCTGTACCTTGGTGGTAGAGCACTTGCCTAGCAGGTACCTGTGTGGTCTCCATGCTTTAAGAAAAATTAACTACTTAATTGTGGAGTCTTATACCATAATTAATGTTAAAGTCTGAGTTCTTTGAGAGGCAACATTTTTAATCAAGAATATTTAAGATTTGAACAACTGACTTAATTGTTCCATAAACAACTGTCACTGACAATACACTGTGTGCCAGATATTAATGCTGTAAATATTGACTGTATTATCTTCTCAATAACAGTCTCTTCTAATTTATGCAGGAGAAATTAAACAGATTCTAGAAAATGAACTTCAGATACCTGTGTCTAAAATGCTGTTAAAAGGCTGGAAGACTGGAGATGTAGAAGACAGTGTGAGTTTCTTAATTGCCTACAAATAAAAAAAAACTAAGTAATATATTTGACTAAATGGTCTATAAAATTGCTTTAATTAATGTTACATGTGTCAGAAATATATTTGGTAATAGTAGTTTACTTTGCCTACAATGTTTTTCAAGCTAGAACATTTTCATGCTAAACCAATAATAGTTCTAAATGTGTTAGGTGTGTAAGTAGAAATACTGTATTTGATGTTTTTTCTATTTCTGACTATCTGATAGCTGTTGGTACTCTTTTGAGAGCATTTGCCTTTTTCTTAAATCTCAGTGAGTTCCCTGGAATAATAATCTGTTAAGTAATGTTATACTAGCTAGAAAAAAAATCATGCAGTGTGTACATTTGTGCCAAGTATTATAAAACAAAGGTAATAATAGAAACCATTTAAATCTTAGAAAATTTAAAAGATAAGAATATTTGTTTATTCAGTGGCAGGTACATGAAATAAAGTATATTTTTGAGAATTTTCAGAATATTTCATTGTTTAGGTAGTAGTTATTCTAAGGGACCCACTAGCAGTATCATGTATAAAATATTTCACGTACTTTTTTTTTTTTAAACAGAAAGTGGGGAAGGAGGGGTAGAAATGAACTTACTCAAAAGTTTTATATGTTTGAGGTGGAAATAATTATGAAATCTTTTCACATTTTTACTGAGTCAGCATTTCTATTGCTAGGCACAACAAAATCTTCAATTTTTGTTTCAGTTCTTTGTGAATGGCTTGTGGTAGACCTCATGTTTATCAATCATACTTGTGGACTAGTTCCTTTGATAAATAGAAATGCTGTATTTCACTGAGCTATTTTAATTTTAGATGGCAAGATATTTATGTTTAAATACAAGTTAGTAATGTGTTATATTAGTGGTTAGCAAATTGTATAGAGCCTGAAAATAAATATTTTAGGCTTTATGGGCCATACAGTTTCATTTCACACATGCCCACAGAGGCACTTTCAAGGCAGGCAGTTCTTACACAATAGGCATCAGGTAAACGTTTATGGGATGAATATATGAATAAGTGACCAAAATCAAGAGTTTATTTTACTCAGTTATGCCAGCATTTTTTGTGGTTTAATGGGGATAGATTTAATTTAAAATCTTTGGATAATAAATATGACAGAAGGACAATAGCTACCTGATCAAATACTAAGATTGACTAAGCATTTATCTATAGTCCACAGAGTAAAGAAAAATAAAATATTTCAGAGTGTACTGTAAGGTTTTTATTTTTTTTAAGTTTGTTTGTTTGAGACAGGGTCTTGCTTTGTAGCTCATGCTGGCCCTTGACTTGCTATGTAACCCAGGCTATCCTCAAACTCTTGGCAGTCCTCCTGCCTCTGCCACCCAAGTAGTGGGATTACAGGCATGAATCACCAAACCTGGAATTGTAATATGTGGTACCGGAGATCAAACTTGGGACCTTGCACTTGCCAGGTAGACACTGGAACCACTGAGCTAAATCCCTGGCCCTGTACTGTAAGTTTAATGGTATTTCTTTTTGTTTCATGTGTGGGTAACATGAGTTCAAAATAAGACTCAGTGCCCTTGAAGTAAGACTATATACTTGGTAGGATAGGCCCATCTTTGGAAGAGTCAAGAATATAAGTTCCTCATGTTTTCTGCTTGGGTAAGATCACCCTTCCCTAGAAGTTCTCATCTCCATTTGCAGGGGTAAGAAGAATTCTAAACATCCATTCTTTCCTTTCTAACACCTTTAGTCCTCCATTATTTACTTTGATTCAACCAGAATTAATTTTATTATACCTATTCTCCATGTTTGTACCAATCAGTGCAAGTAGTTCAAGATTTCCAGGTTGCCTCTCACTCATTCATTGTAGTCTCTGCACATCCTATTCCTGTCTTTATACTTTTTCCTCTACAATATTTTAAAACTTTTTGCTAACCCCTGTTAAAGTAATTCATCATTAGCAAATTCCTTCTATCATTAAACCTTTGCCTTTATTGTCTTCTGTTGACTAAAACCAGTCTCCCTAGACATTCTCTGTACCATCCATAGTTTATTTCCCAGCAGCCTTCATGTTACTAGAATAAGTGGTAAAATATATGTCCTCAGTGTTTCTCACTTCTACTTTTAGATCTGTATTTATTTTTCCTCTCTAAAATTTCTTCAATTTTGAATTTAATGTCAAAAGATTATATGTCCAATGCTGGGTTTGGTGGCTCATGCCTGTAATCCCAGCACTCGGGAGGCAGAGGCAGGAGGATTGCTGAGTTCCAGGCTTGCCTGGGCTATATAGTGAACTCAGGGCCAGCCTGAACTACAAAGTGAGACCCTATCTCAAACAAAAAACAAAACAAAACAAAACAAAACAAAACAAAACAAAACAAAAGATTATATCCCCTACTTATTGAAATTATTGTCCCTTGTGTCCTAAATACTTCCTGGTTTGCATCTGATCTCTCTCTGAATAATTTTAAATCTTTGTAAGTAATTCTTCCAGTGCTTCAGCTTGTTAGTTACTTCAATAACTTCCTTATGAAGATCAGTCCTATCATTTATCAATAATGACAACTCTCATCTTAGTCCAAGTTACCCATTCTCTTTTTTAATCTCTTATCTTAGTATTCGAATTCTAAAACTTCTTAGGCCCCACCTGTACCTCCAATTTATTGTTTCTGTCATCTTATCATTATCATTATTACCTTTATAACATCTTCCCTGCCTTATCTGGTTAGATCTAGTGGCCTATTACTTTAATCATTCTCGTGTATAGCTTCAACTTCTTTACCTAGATTAAATCGAACTGTCTGTCTATTCTGTGCCTTATAACACAATGTGTCAAGATAAACAATATCATGCTGATTGGAATATCTTTAAATTTATGAACATGATCTTCAGAGAACCCCTCATTAGTACTAGGCAGTCATTGTTTATCTTTCTGGTTTATCTATACTATCCTAAAAACTTAATCTCTCCTCAGACTTTCAAAATTCCTCTTTTTCATTCTCTACCTCATGACTTTGTTCTTCCCTGTTTGGTTTCATTGACAGGGTAATCACAAAAATATTTCCACAGATTCCCAAGTCTCTCCTTTTTTTTTTTTTTTTTTTTTGAGACAGGGTCTCGCTTTGTAGTTCAGGCTGGCCCTGAGCTCACTATGTAGCCCAGGTAAGCCTCGAACTCAGCAATCCTCCTGCCTCTGCCTCCCGAGTGCTGGGATTACAGGCATGAGCCACCACGCCCTGCATGTATAATTTTCTCTCTTTGTTACTTACTTGCATCTTACCCACATATGCCTTTTTCTTGGGTTATTCAGGCACCTAATATCAAACATCCACTTTTGCTTTAAATTACATTCTGCATTCCCTCTGCCTACCCAGGGTCTTCTTGCTGATTATTCCCTATTCTGTATCATCAGTATTGACTTTAGTAGATTGTTACTATTTAAATGCAGTGCTGTTTCTTTTAATTGTGGCATGGGATTTTGATTCCAAACTCTGTTCCAGGAATGACTCTATTTCTGTACACCCCTGGATAACAAAAGTTCTCCTAAAGAATTGGTTTTATTTGTCATCTCCAGTTCCTGCCTTCCCATTTCTTTTTAGACTAAAGCAAGCACTTGCTAGTATTCTTGTTAAAATAACCAATGACCACATTACTAAATTTAACGGTAATCATGTCCAGTTTTAAGTCTTTTTAAGTGTCATTTATATATACTCTAAACTTTATATCTGTTATTTACATCTCCTTCCCAAACCTGCTTCCAGATTTGCAGATTTCTATGTCCTTATATTTACTCATGTTCTTCACTGGAATGTCTAGTAGACATTTTGCACTTAACATTTCCAAAATGGAAGTCTTCATGTCTGGTTTTCCTGATACTAGTTGATGGCTGCTTCATCTTTCCAATTATTAAGTCTTTCTCTGTGTTCCCTCCTCTCCCTCCCCAGGAAATATGTCTGGTGCTATCTTCAAAATTTATCCAGAATCTAATTGCTTTACACCATTTCTGTTAACCATCACACTGGCCTAAGCCACCATTAACTTTATTTATATTTCATGGACCTGCTGTGTCCTACCTGCCTGTTAACTCTTTCCCTATCCATTCTGAAAAGAGCTGTTATTGTGATCCTTTTTAAGCATGAATCTGACACATTACTCCATGCTTTTATATTATACAGAGTTAAAGTCAAAATCATTAATACCTCAGTACATTTTTTGTCAACACCATGGCTCCTGTCTTTGGATAATACCCATCTCCTACCAGTATTGCTTGTGTCTATTTACATGGAATTCCTTCTTGTTCCTAAATTTTTGTACTTACTATTTTCCTTTGCCTGAAATAATCTTTGTCTCTAGATTATTATACTTTGTTTCCTTCCTACCTTTCAAGTCTTTGCTTAAATGTCATATTCTTTAAGTGAGACCTATCCTGATCACTCAGCTCCCATACATCATTTTTATCCCTCTTCCCTGCTTCCTCTTTAAAAGGAAGGGAAAAACTCTGCAATATTTGACTATTCTCACTAAAATGTCAGCTTCAAGCTGGGAATGGTGGTGGATACGTATAATCCCAACATTAGAGAGGCTGAAGCAGGAGGATCACTGCAAGTTTGAGATCAGACTGAACTACGTAGGGAGATCCTGTCTCAAAAAAACCAAAAAAGAAATTAATACCTGCACATGATTTTAATTCTGGCACTATGTGAGGCTGAGGTGGGAGGTGAGGGTGAGGATTCCATGTTGAAGCCCAGTCTGGATGATTTAGACCTCCCCTTCTCCCACTAAAAAAGAAAATAAGGCTGTGGGTGTAGATCAGTATGAGGCCCTAGGTTTAATCCCAAGGATTATGAAAAAATAAAATAATTAGTTGAATAAGTGTATTTCCTAAGTTACAATGTAAAGTTATAAAATCTTGTAATACATATTCGTATCTGAAAAAGTATATTGGGATGTATTACCATGAGATTGGGGTTTTGAAATGTATGAGTTTTGTGGCAAAGAAATTTAGTAAATTTGTGTGTAGTTATCAAGATAGAAAGTCATATGTAAACCAAGAGTAGCTTACTCATGGTAACAGAACTTCAATATAAAAGATATTTAGAATAAAAGTAAAGTTTCCTGGAAACCTTATCGAGTTATGTAACCTTTTAGGCTGCAACTCCTCTCCTGTGAATGGGCTGGCAGCACTTTCTATGATCTTTTCCAGTGCTAATGATACCTAAAAACTTACATTGGTAAATTTTACCATGATATTCTGGAATGAGCCACCCATTACTCCCAAGCATATACTTCTTCACTAAAGAAATTAATTATTCCCAATTGTGTTGTCTGTCTGAGCTAAGTAATTCATATTTTAATATTCAAATTTATACTAATTTGTAGTATATATAGAGAGCAAGGTTATCTGAATTCAATAATTCTTCTGCATTGCCCCAGTTAGGAAATTAACAAAAAATGAAAAACTTAACTATAAATTTCTCAATTTTTCAAAAGCCATAAAAAATTGTTTGTTTTTCTTTTTCAGACCGTCTTAAAATCACTACACTTGCCAAAAAACAACAGTCTTTATGTCCTTACACCAGATTTGCCACCACCTTCATCATCTAGCCATGCTGGGTAAGATGTTTGTGTTTTTCTGGGAATCTGAACTCAGAAGTTTATTGCTTTAAACTATGTATAAACATCAAAATTAAGTCAAATAAAAATCTCAGCAGTTATTACCAGCAACTCTTAAGTACACAGTTTTCAAACTGTTGAATCTGAATAATTAATTATTTTGTGGTGCAATCTTCTTGTCTAAAGAAAATCTGTAGCAAAAGGATAGTACTGTATTTGAGTATTAAAAATATTCAAAATGGCTCTTTGGGAGAGAAGGATTAGAATTAGAGGTAAGATAAATTATAAATGGAGCCCCAATTTTTATTGCTAAAGAAGGCATACCCCTAAGGAAATTTTCAGTGAATTTTGTGGAATAACACTAACATAGAATTTTTAGAAAGCTATTCTCTTGGGTTGGGGTGTGGTTTGGTAGTAGAGAGCTTGCCTAGCCTGTGCAAAGCCCAGGTTCAATCCCTAACACTAGGGAGGAGAGTGATTTTATCTGTTTGGAATAAATATATGCACATTATTTGTTTTGGTTTTCACAACGGAAGGCAATGTATTTATAGAATTACCAAGTTATTTGATTTTTTTTTTTTTTGGTAGTAGATACTGAACCCAGAGAACACTGAGCTATACCTTCAATTCTTTTTAAAAATTTTATTTTATGTTTGATACTGGGTCTGTCGACATTGCCCATGCAGGCCTCAAGCTTGCAATCCTCCTCCTGCCTTAGCCTTCTTAGTATCTTGGTTTACAGCTGTACAGTATTGTTCCTGGTTAACTTTAATATTTAATTATACTTTAAATCTATTATTGCTAAATGAAGCAAAGTGATCTACAGTAACTGATTATGCTCATAATAGGATAATTTTGGGCTTTCTATTTGTATAGTATTAGCTCAGAACCATGTGTATGTTGTTTTTAGATTTTCAGTTTTATACACATTTTTTCATTTTAATACATTTTAGCGTTTTTGTTTTGTTTTTAAACAGATTTATATCCCTAAACTTGATCTCTAAACTTTGTTTCTAAGCTCTTTCTTCAAATACTTATTAAAATACTTTCATTTTTGGTAGGTAGCAGGAAATAAAAAGTTTTGTTTTCTTTGTATTTATCTTTACCACAATAGAAATTTAAAAACTGGAATGTTAAATATAGCATAAATGTATTTGGTTGTTTGTTAATTGTTTGGTATTAAGACTTTAAAGAGTTTTTGTATTGCTCTTTATCTTCTATATTTACATGATATATTAGTATATATTAATATGACTTGTTTGCATACTATTATAAAACTACAAGCTACAAACGTGGTCCTTGTTTTTATAGTAAGGTTGATATATATCTCCAATGAGATTACACTAGACAATTACAGGTATGATTCTGTATCTAGTCAGGTAAAACATTATTTTTAATTTAGTTAACAGTATAATCACTATCATGTAGAATATAATCCACATAATTGAAAGCAGATAGGAGAAATCCCTGTGATCTAGTGCTTTCCAGTGGCATGATTAAATAGATTTATTGGAATGTTTTCCTGGGCCGATGGAGATGCTCTTCATTGCCATGTGGCTGACCTCTGCCAATTAGTCAGATCTTAGACAAGTAGAAGATAGGGTTTTAGCTCAAGTGGTACCGCACCTATCTAGACAAGTAGAGACCTATAGAGCAGCCAAAATGGCTGTATTTAATGGAGAATAAGAACTGAAAGAAAGATATTTAAAGTAACTTAAGTTGACTTTTTGGATTTTTACAAGTTATAATACATTGTTCCTTGGGTTCAAGTCATAATAAAGAGAAAAATAAAAGTTAAATGGAAGATGCAGTGTGAGGAGGGGCCTGTGGAGATTCCTAATATTGTAAAAGTCATTATTAGTACACATTTTCTGAAAATCTAACTAAAATATTAGGGTTTTGTTTGTTTTATCTACTGTATCATTCTGTAAAAATTAAATACTTTTTTTTTTTTTGAGATGGGGTCTCACTTTGTAGTTCAGGCTGGCCCTGAGCTCACTATGTAACCTATGCAATCCTCAAACTCACAGCAATCCTCCTGGCTTTGTCTCCTGAGTCCTGGGATTACAAGCGTGAGCTACCACACCTGGTATTGTGGTATGTGGTACTGATTGCTTTAGGATGTGAGTCACCACGCTCAGTATTGTTGTATGTGGTTACCAGGGATCTACCACGATTTTGAGCCTGCTAGGCAGGTGCCAGAACCACTGAACTAAATCTCTGGCCCTGGAAACAATTTTTTAAAAAGGCCATGTAGAAATTTAAAAGCTAGTGGTGATAATTATTTTTAAGTTTGATTTTAATTTTATTTGGTGTTTCATGATGTAAAAATAACTCTTGACATCTTCAACTAAATAGTGGAGTACCAAAACAGTTTCGTAAAGAGAGTTTTGTAGCATGTCACAATTCAAAACTAATTGATAAATAATCTCATTCTGTATTAGACTTCATAATGAATCAAATTGGTTTGTTTTTACAGAATTTTGTTATAATTGCTGAGTTCTTAGAAATTTTATTTTTGATTTGTTGCCTTATTTTAATCTCCAAAGAAGAAAATACAGTGTAATTCTGGTTCTTGGGAATTGGCATATGAATAGAACAGTTCTATTCAATAGAGGAAAAATAGAAAACTTTGTGTACATATCATTATTCGTGTTTGTTTATCTTAGAATTGACATTTTAAAATAAAAAAGTATATTTTATTTAGTGGTTGGCTTGACATTTAATTGATATTTAATTTGATATTTTATTGATTTTTTTAAAGATGTTTTTCTCTGAATTGAGTTCAGTTAATGTTGGGGATGGAGGGGAATGGGACAGTAAACTGCCTGCCTGTTAATTACAGTGCTGAACGTATCTGCTAGATCCCGTTGTTTCAACTTCAGTGCAGTGGCACACATTAGGTTCCTTTTTTAAAAAGTAAAATATTGATAATCTCTAAAGGACCTAGATAACATTAGTATTGTGGTGTTATTCCTAAACAAAATTTATTATGATGAAATTAGGAAAGTAATATGAGTGTAATTCTTCTCTCTCAACAGAATACATCAGACTGTAATGAATTCTCTAATGGATTCTAGTCAGAGGTTGGCTGGGGCCTTAGATTTTTTTTTTTTTTTTTTTTTTTTTGCTTTTTTGGAGACAGGGTCTCACTTTGTAGTTCAGGCTGGCCCTGAGCTCACTGTGGTGCCCAGGCAAGCCGACGCGAACTCAGCAATCCTCCTGTCTCTGCCTCCCGAGTGCTGGGATTACAGGCGTGAGCCACCACGTCCGGCATTGTGGTATGCGGTGTTGATTGTTGGTGGGCGTGTCTCCACGCCCAGCATTCTATGTGGTTACCGGGGATCGAACTCAGGTCCTTGCACTTGCAAGCAGGCGCCGGAACCACTGAGCCAACCCTCCGGGCCGGGCCTTAGATTTTTAATTTATAAAATGGAAGCATCATTTACATTTCCAGAGTAGTTATACAACCCTGTAAGCTATAGTATATTATATGTGAAAGCATATAAATTATAAAGCACCAATTAAAATGATTTACTTATGGAAATATAGTAATTCTTTTCATCTGAAATTCACTTGATTCTTCCAACATCTCTGCCAGGGTACAGACTTATTTTAATGCCTTTTTATAGATAAGGAAAGAGGTGTTTAGAATAGTTGAGAAAATTGAAATGCTTAGCAAATTTATGTAGATTGATTGAGGTCAGTGGTGAATGCTTCTGACTCAGAAGATTATGCTCTGTCTATAGCTTTCAGATAACTGTCAGAATATACAAAGCTGTATCCCAAAGGCAAATTCTTTTTTGGAGGCTGTCCTCTAAAATGAGATTTTATTTTTAAAAATCTCATAATTTACTGTTATATGATCTTTGAAGGGCATTTGCTTATATATTTCACTTGTTTTAATTCTCAAGAATATTTATGAAATTTCATTGTGTGAATTTAGTTACAGTACATTATAATTTAATAAAACAGATACAAAGTAACATGCTTTTATTTACTGACCAACCATCTTCTAAAGTTTTGTTGAGAATTACAGATATACAAAACTGTAGCTTGAACTGTGTCCTTTAAAAAAGACTTCCTGGGGGCCAGAGGGTTAGTTCAGTGGTTCCAGCGCTTGCCTCGCAAGTGCAAGGTCCTGAGTTCGAACCCCGGTAACTACATACAATGCTGGGTGTGGAGACTCACGCCCACCAGCAATCAGTACCACATGCCACAGTGCCGGGCGTGGTGGCTCACGCCTGTAATCCCAGCACTCTGGAGGCAGAGACAGGAGGATTGCTGAGTTCGAGGTTTGCCTAGGCTACATAGTGAGCTCAGAGTCAGCCTGAGCTACAAAGCAAGACCCTGTCTCAAAAAAAAAAAAAAAGACTTCCTGGGCCTAACTAATCCCTGCATTTAAGAGGCTGAGGCAGGAGAATGGCCTTGAGTTCAAGGCCATCCTTACCACATGAGACCCTGTCTCTAAAAACCCAAATTGAACCAAAACAAAACAAAAAGTTAATTTCCTGCCACTAGGGGGTGCCTAGAAATTGAATGTGTATTATAATTTTTTATGGGGGGGGAAAGCAGTGTACAAGAGCATCAAAATAACTATGTGAATACTTATAATTGAGTTTAGAATGATTTTAAAGTGAATTAGGCTCTTCAGAAAACAGAATTTAAAGCTTTTCAAGAATTTAAGAACTCTTTAATCATAATTTCTGTAATACTTGCAAAGCATTTTTAACCCCTTTTAAAAAAACAGATTTCATTAATTGAAAGAGTAAAGCTGCTGTGGCACAACTGTAAATTAAAGTATAATTAATAGAATTAAAAAGGGAAAAACTGGTTTCATATTATGATAGGGAAGATTCCTTTTATCAGTGATTTTATTATTATCTGCTAGATAAACATAAACTGTCCTCAAGAAGCTCATAATCTGTTCATTACGGATTTCACAGTGAATTTTGAAAATTCATTTCTTTACAGAGAATGTCTTTGAGTACCACTCATTCTTCATGTTTTTTCTAAAACTCAGTACTTTAGAGGTGCCTACCTAGCAAGCACAAGGTCCTGAGTTCGTCCTGGTAACAACATGCAACAATACCCGTAACAACATGCAACAGTACTGGGCCTGGTAACTCAGGGCCACCAGCAATCAATATCACATACCACAATACTGGGCGTGGTGGCTCCCTCCTCTTATCCCAGCACTCAGGAAGCAGAGGCAGGAGGATTGCTGAGTTCAAGGTTTGTCTGGGCTACATAGTGAGCTCAGGGCCAGCCTGACCTACAAAGCGAGACCCTGTCTAAAGAAAACCAAAAAAACAACTCAGTACTTTATCTAGTATTTTTTATAAGTTCTGCTCCTGCTCTAAATGTTGATATTTTCAGAAGTCCTCTTATTGTACCTTCTTCATGACATTTACTCTCAATCTTTCTATTTTTTTTTTTTTTTCCGAGACAGGGTCTCGCTTTGTAGTTCAGACTGGCCCTGAGCTACAGGATGAGCCACCATGCCCAGCACTGTAGTAGGTGGTATTGATTGCGGGTGGGCATGAGGCACCATGTCCAGCATTGTATGTGGTTACCAGGGATTGAACTCAGGATCTTGCGCTTGCACTTGCGAGACAGGTACTGGAACCACTGAGCTAAATTTCAGGCCCAATCTTTCTATTTTTTTTTTAAAAGGGTAAGGTTATTTTTAACTCTTTTTTTAAAATTGATTTTTATTGGTATATTTTATATACACATCATGATCACAGTCAACATTGAGAATTTGTACTAGTACATGACATGACTTCTCATTTTTTCCCAGCAACCCTTTTATTTTTATAATATGTACAGATAATTTACAGTTGTCTTATGAAGTATTTCCATTTGTCTGTCTTGTATATATCCAAAGTCAAATGCCTAGAACTAAGACATCTTCCTGAAAAACTTCTTTTGCCTGTAATTTTTGTTTCAAATGAATAACAGTGAAAAACACTGAAATATATGTTAATTAGGATGATGATTACGAAAAAGGTTATTGGGTAGCTCATGTAAGTAATTGATGACTTTGTTAAGACCATTTTTGGTAGAATCATAAAAATGATAAAATTAGATTATAGTAGATTTTAAAGGATAAATGAGAAACAGTATTTTCAGAAAACTTGACTAGAACGGAAACTAGGTTAAGAGATTGAAAATAGAAAGAGAAAAGTAAGATTAAGAGATTGGATACTTATTTGAAGTAAAAGGAGAAAGAGACAACAAATGGGAAGGATTAGAACAAGTGAAAATAAGGGGGTATGGGAATGCCATAGTATGCTTGTTTAGGTTTTTATTTGAAGAATGCTGGAGATACTGATTAACTTTAACCATATTTTAAAAAGCCTACATATAAATATTATAACTGAAGAGGATAAACACTAAAAATACCTTCATAGTTCTAGAACAAAAGAAAGAGGAGAAAAAATACATCTGTAGACATGACTAGAATAAACAGAATTACAGTAACACAGTGTAGCAAAGTATGGTGGCAAAATAAGTCAAATATAGCAGAAATTTTCATAAAACTATTGTTTTCTTATTAAAGGCAGAAGCTTTCAGTTTAAATTTAAAAATTTTAAAAAGCAATGGCAGGGAAATGACTAAGAGCAAAAAAATGATACTCTACTCCAGGCAAATATTAACTAAAGAAAATGTATAGAATATTAATATCACACAGAAATAAATATGAGGCAAAGAGCATTGAGTTTTCTGAGATGTGACAAATGTGTACAAGTGAGCAAAGTTTGACAAAATCTTATGAAGAAATATAAGCAGAATTGTAGATCAGAGCTTTCAGAAACCAAAACAGTAAGCCAGATTTTCTTCATTTTTATGGAAGATTACAGCAAATATGGTATATCTTGTTTAAGGTTGTCCTCTCTATAAATAATAATTGAGTCTCACTGTTGGGCTTTGACATTTTGGACTGAGTTTTAGTTTCAGTTAATATTTTAATTTTTAATAAGAAGCTGTTGTTGAGCTCTGTTCATGTGAGCATAACACCTTTTTGTATAGCTCCTGGATTGTGAGGTTGCTTTTAACTGTGGCTTTGAATTAATTGCTATATCTATAATCTGGAGCAAATTCAAATGGCTAGTTGCAACTCTTACAACACTTGAATAAACTATTGCTATTAGAATACAATAAACTCTTGACATCAAGTGACCTGAAATACAACAACTTGGGTTTTGATTAGAATTTTATATTAATTAGAGTTTTATATGACCAAAATCTTGAGTTATGACTCAAATGTCAGTTGCTTATTCTTGTAAATGATCTCAGATACAGATTTAAACCTTAACGATTTCTGGAAGGAATATATAACATCATTTCCTGTGTGGGGTTAATTGAGAATTTCTGGGCTAGTGGCTTTCTAAGGAACCTGAGATCTGCCTGAAAGAAATGTAGCCTAAAATTATCCAGGAGAGACACTTTGAAGGCTGTGTAGAGGAGCCTGACTAATTTGCGTTGCAACCAGTCCTCACAAATGAATTGAGTTCATAAGTCAAGGGTCCACTGTAGATGGCTTTTATTCCCTTGTTAGAAAACTATTGGTAGGGAAGCAGGTGACGTTAATCTTGAATTAAGCAGGACTAGAGTTATTAACATTTTTTTCAAGTGGGTGCTGTAGAAGGAATTGAGTAGTGAACAAAAATCATTGAGCTCTGGGCTCAGCTCTATCACTCAGTCTTTGTTAAGACTTTGGGAAGGTTGTTGCTCTGCCCTGGGCCTCAGATAATATCTGAAAATAAAGAGGCCCTTCTAGATTCTTAGGCATTCATGATACTACTCACCTTTGTTTCCTTCTAGGGTTCTTAGCAGTGGATTTTATCATAAAATCAGTAGCCAAACTGAAAAACAAAACTGCTTTAATATGCTGGCACGTACTGAGTGGATTTTGTGAATTAGTCGTGAGGTCTTTTACCTCATTCCAGATCTAAACTTCAAGAGTAATATTCGTTGGTGGCCAGAGAATTATAATTAGGTCTTCCAAACAAATGGATTGATGAAACAGGCCTGCCTTACCAACCTAGTTGCAGTAATTTAGACAAGTCTTGCCTAGGGTGTGCCTACCATAGCAAGTAAGAAATGGAAGTGAATTTCATGAATTTGGGGCACTAAAAGTGAAGTGGAAGAGAATGCTGCCACTAGGTACTTAACCTAGTACCTGTGATCTTTTGGATAATTTCTATTGGCTCCTTTTCCTGGGAAAATCTAGAATTAGTGAAAAATGCTACAAATGTTCTTACCAAACCTCTCCCCTCTGTGGGGGAATCAGCATGAGCAGAAGTTTATCCTTCCTATGAAAGAGGGAAGACCCCTCCCCTCCAGTTATCCTTATAATCCTTACAATATCTTCCAACTGTACGTTTGTATACACTTGACTCTGCCAATTAAGCTTTGTAGAATGAGAGAAAAACTGAGATACTCCTCCTCTATCTCTGCTTCTTGAAACTATCCAGGAGCATTGGTAATAATTATCTGTTTGTGCTCTTAGCTATTGTCGTGGCAAAGAAATACCATCCTTTGAATGGTAGGTGTGTTGATGTTCATATATAAACACAGTGTATTTTTTCCTTCTCCTCATTCCCTCCTCTCCAGTCTGTCCTATGCTATCCTAGACACTCTTCTGCCACCATTATTTTTTAAAAATATAAAAAATAACAAAGAATTGTTACTGGATTCAGTTAATAGAACGTCTGAGCCTGCTTTCAGATGGTTCTCATCCTCTTTCCAGTATGTCAATCTTTGCACAAATATTAATCCTTATAATATTTCCCCCTTTTTTTGTACTTGACTGTTTCATTTTTTTAGTATACACTCTCAACACAAGAGAAGCTATATCTCTGAGCTCTGATTCAAAATGAGAATAATTCTCTAGGATATTGTTTTTGAATGGAACCAATGCAGTCATCTATAATCAGTCTCATTTTATGACTGGACAGACTGAGAAAGAGCAGATTAAAGTCTCTTGAGGTCTTAGTATTTTCACTTAGGATGACCTAGACGATAATTCCTGCTACCTGGGAGTTCGGGGAAGAGCAAATGTGATTGAGTAAGATAGATATATGAGCATTGGCCCTGGCACATTAAAGGTGCTCAGTAGTTTCTCTTTGCCAAGTCACGCAGCTGGTTACTAAATGAGTCACAATTTGGATTGCATCAGCTCCAAATTACTCATCCTCATGCCTTTGAGCATCTATAAGTGATGTTTCAACTTTAACTCAAAGATTCTTCAAAGGGTCAGAATCAATGAAGTCTCTCTTTTTTTATTTTTATCTTTTTTGAGACAAGGTCTTGCTTTGTAGTTCAGGCTGGCCCTGAGCTCACTTTGTAGCCCAGGCAAACCTCGAACACACAGCAATCCTCCTGCCTCTGTCTCCTGAGTGCTGGGATTACAGGAGTGAGCCACCATGCTCGGCATTGTGTTGTGTGGTACTGACTGCTGGGATTAGCATCGTGAGCCACCGCTGGCATTGTGTTATGTGGTGCTGCGGATCAAACTCAGGCCCTTGTGCTCCTGAGGCAGACACCAGAATCATGGAGCTAAATCCCTGGCCCAATTTTTCATTTTTAAAGGCTATTTATTTGCAAAAATATTTATAAGTCAACAGTGTTATAATGTGAAGAGTGCATGATTTGATGTTTGATTCTTAAAATAGCTTGTCATCTCTCAACAATGCATAGATATCTATTTCAAGCACATTATCGTGATTGCTGTTCAACTTGTTTAATTCTAGATTATTAGTAGACTTTGTGAAACTGAAATTTGAAAATATTGTTTGGTAAATATTTCTTAGTGAGGAATGCCTTAAAAATATCTCAATTTAAGAAGAGGACCTTCCTCCAAAGTTATGCATTCCGGATGAAAAAAAGAAATGTGTTTCCAATTAAAGCATCGATGGAGATCACAACACATCTAATTGGAGTGATGTACCAAACTCATTTATTACAGTTTACTGCCTATTGATAGGTCACTGACTACTGAGATTAGCTTGTTAGGCTCACACTTTGAAAAAGAACTGCAGGTATTCTTCGTGACAAGGGGAACTGATCGATTTAATGGATAGCCAGAAGCTTGGTCAGTGATTCACGCAATAAAAAGCAATATATCTGTAACTATAGTATTTTCTTCTTATTTTTGTAGAAGCATTGAATTATATCTTGACAGTTTTGCTGTTATTACTTGATGGATCACAGTGTATCACTGTCACCATTAGTTACATTTTTATTAATCTTATATATTGGTTATTTTTAAAATAAAATATATCACTGTATGAATAAATAGTAATTATAGATATAAGCTAATCTGAACTTTGAAATTATCACGAAAAATGTTATTAGGAATTTCCTGAAACAAAAAGTTTGTTTATCTAGACATATTTAATTGCCAGTAAAAAAAGCAATTAAAAGTAGCTGCAGAGTAAGAGGCCAACCTTTGTTAAACATGGTTTAAGATTGTTACAGAACTTGTGGTGCTGATAACATTGGTGTCTTGGAGGATGTTAACAACTGTAGCAGAGTGTTAATTAAGAATGATGTAATCTGCAGCTCAGAATTATTAGTGTCATATGTTTCACTTGACAGGAAAAAAACCTAGTTTCACTTATGATAATAACTCATTATATTTATAGTGCAAAGATTAACATTTTATTTTTATGCTATTCCTGAGACAATTTAAAAATCCTGAATGAAATACAATCATATGTAAACATCAGGGCTGTAGCTCATTTACATATGTGCCAGATTTTCAAACTGATTGCTATTTGAACCTAATCTGTCATTGCTGGCTGCATTAGCTACAACAAACATTACATTTACATATTGATTTCTTATTTTGTTTTAGTGTAAATAATCCATAATTATAGTAAATTTGGTGTTTTGTTGACAAGAGCTCATGTGACTATGTAAGTTTAGAATAGAAATTTAAATTGCCATGTGTCATGCTTTTTAATCTAAAATCTAATGTATCTAAAAGGATAAAAAGATCCTTGTAGATCACAAAATATTCAAGAGACGAGAGGAAAATTTAGTGTCTTTTGGAAAGATAAAACTGCAAAGTATTAATGATAATGTTAGTAGAGCTTTCTAGAATTATGTACATTGTCATAATAAAAATCAGTAATTTGAAAAAAACTAGTATTTTTGCTTCAACGTCAGGCCCTGTTTTAATAAAATCTAATGTAAATGGACCAGATAATCATTTTATATTGATAGTTTTGTTTAAGTTAATCAATGCAAGAAAAACAGTATATACCACCTCAGAAATGAAACGAGACTTTTATCTCTGTACTGGTGACTTTACTCATCTTAACTGCACATACAACAGTGATTCAAGAAGTAAAATTTTATTTTGGACAACTGTATCATTGGACAGTGTTATTAAATAGCAATGGAAACAAACCTATGGTTCCCATTTACACTGATAGGAAGTGTATTATATTTTTGAAGTTAAAATATTGAACTCATTGAATTGAAAAGTGTGGCTATTACATTAAGCATACATTTTATGGCTAAGTTTCAGAGTAGAAATGTAATTTACATACAACAAATATACAGTTCTTGAGTGGCTCCAGGATATATGAGTTTTGACATAAACATTCTGTTTTCTACCTTGGATTTTAGTGAATGAGAATTCAATTTGGATATGGGGTACAGGTGTCTTAGCAAGCATTCAGTTTAGAAGCTTTACTAAATGGATGACAGCTTTTTACTTGAGTTATAGAAATACAGAAGCCCTAAAAGTGCTTACATTAATCATGTTAGGATGCTGTAAGAAAACACAACAGACAGGCTGGTTTAAACAACAGTCATGTTTTTTATAGTTCTGGAGGCTGGATGAACTCCAAGATCAAAATGCCAGCAGATTGATTTCCTTGTGAAGGCCCTCATCCTGGTTTGGCTGCTTTCTTTAGTGTTCTCACATGGCAGAAAGAGAAGAGGCTGGGCCAGGGATTTAGCTCAGTGGTTCTGGCATCTGTCTTACAGGCACAAGATTCCAGGTTCAATCCCTGGTATACCATTTATCACAATGCCGGGTGGTGACTCACGCCTGTAATCCCAGCACTAGGGTGGCAGAGGCAGAGGCAGAGGCAGGGGCAGGGGCAGGGGGATTGTTGTGTGTTTGAGGCTTGCCTGGGCTACATAGTGAAGTCAGGGTCAGCCTGAACTACAATGTGAGACTCTATCTCAGAAAAAAAAGAAAAAAGAAAAAAAGAAAAGGCTGTGGTCTCTCTCGGTCTTCAGAGAACACTGAGGCCACCACAAGACCCACATGCTCATAAACTCATCTAAATTTAATTATGTCTCAAAGGACCCATTGATGATTATGGGAGTTACACAAATTTGGGGAGGACACAAGGTTTAAGTGTGTAACACCTTTTAGCTTTTCAAGTCTAGTTGTTTAATTTTGATAGATTTATACTTTATAATAGTGAATGCCTCCCAGGAACAGGAATGTTTTAATAGGTAACACCTTAGCCAAATGTGCACACTGGAGAATTTCAGGAGGAATTCTGGATTTGAGGAATTGGGAAGAGGAAATCTTTCAATTAGTATTATTGTTGGTTTAAGATACCTCTCTTTACTCATATGGTACCCTGTAAAGTGGGTCTGCTGCTATGTGGCAGGAGGGAAGACATTCTTCTTTATCCTTCAGGAATCAATCACAGAACTATGGTTATATGATGATCAAGATGGTTGTCTTACAACCATAATGTAGCCTTCAGTTAACCTTAAAAATATCACTGTGTCATATAGGTTAAAATAGGTTTAAGCTTCTTCTTGAGTTGCTGAAGTTCTCTCTCAGTGTACAGTTAACTTAGTCAAGATAATGAAGCCTGAACTCATATATATATATATACATATACATATATGTATATATATATATACACATATACGTATATGTATATATATATATTTTTTTTTTTTTTTTTGAGACAGGGTCTTGCTTTGTAGTTCAGGCTGTCACTGAGCTCACTATGTAGTCCAGGCAAGCCTCGAACTCAGCAATCCTCCTGTCTCTGCCTCCCGAGTGCTGGGATTACAGGCGTGAGCCACTGAACTCATTTATTTATTTTCTCAGTGTTGTTGCTTTTTCAATAGTTAACACATGAAGGATAATAATATATGGCTTTGTGTATCTTCATATATAAAAATGCCTGTAGTTGAGCCTGTTTTACTTTTTGGTGTTTACATATTAAGGCTTTACATATACAATTTTCCTTATTAAAATAGGTGACTGTAAAATATATAAATTATGCTAGTGAATTAAAATTATATTGACATTCACTAAGAGGCAGGTATTTTACAGGTAACAGCTATGTTCTTGATAAATATTCATAGTTAAGTTTTTTTTTTTTTGAGATAGGGTCTCGCTTTGTAGTTCAGGCTGGCTCTGAGCTCACTATGTAGCCCAGGCAAGCCTCGAACTCAGCAATCCTCCTGCCTCTGCTTCCTGAGTACTGGGATTATAGGCATGAGCCACCATGCCCGGCTTATAGTTAAATTGGAATATTATCTTTCCAGGGTTAGATGATATTCTGCTAATAAGATTTTTGGAATCCCAAGACTTGTGGACAAAGAAGAGAGTAAAGATGTTTCACTGAAATTATTTCTAAAGCTGTGTGAGTGGCTTCAATATTAATACTTAGTTATATTGAGAATTATAGTGAATTGGTTATCTTATTTTTTAGATTTCTACATCTTATATGATAACTCATTTTCCTCAGTTTTAAAATTAAGAAACTAGTTGACTATAGTGATATGCCCTTGAAGTCCCTTCTGCTTAAGCAGCTGAGGCAGGAGAGTTACTTGAGTGCAGGAGTTTGGGGCCAGCCCGTACACTATAGGGAGGCCAAACCTGTTTTTAAAAAATAAATAAGAAGGGGCCGGAGATTTAGCTCAGTGGTTCCAATGCCTGCCTGCCTCGCAAGTGCATATCCTGAGTTTGATCCCTGGTAATCACATACAATGCTGGCGTGGTGACTCACGCCCACCAGCAATCAGTACCACATACCACAGTCCTGGGCGTGGTGGCTCATGCCTGTAATTCCAGCACTCAGGAGGCAGAGGCAGGAGGATTGTTGAGTTCGAAGCTTGCCTGGGCTACATAATGAGCTCAGGGCCAGCCTGAACTACAAAGCAAGACCCTGTCTCAAAAAATAAAGAAAATTGTTAGAAGAATTATGAGATGATCTATGTAAAAAATGTTGAGTACCTTGCCTACTAGGAACTTAATACTGTTAGTGCTTGTTTTTATTTCATTTTGTTACAAATAATGAGTACCTCAGAATCTGATACATGATTTTGATTACATTTTAAACATTTATTTCAGTCTGTATCTGAATATAGAACAGGACTAGTAGTTTTAATGACCTTTATCTGTTTCTAGAAATCAAACCTGTCCTTGTTGATAAGCAGAAACATCCCAATTAAAGAAAATTCATAGTGTTCAAAAAATTTAGATCAGTGAGGAGAGAATGATGTTCTGTTTGTGTAAAATCATTGCTTGCATTGAGTTAAACTTCAAACTTCTTTGAAAAAGTTCCTACATTGACTTTTACCTTTTTCTCTCCTGTGAGTTGATGAGGAAACATGTAATTTAAAGCAAAAACAACCAGGTGTAATGGTGCATGTTTGTAGTCTCAGGATTTAGGAGGGTGAGGCAGTAGGATTGCAAATTGAAGGCCAGCCTTAGCAATGTAGTGAGACTTGTCTGAAAATGGAGTGGTGATGTAGCTCAGTGGCTAAACTCCCCTTGGTTTCAATCTCCAACAACAACAAAAGTTTAAAAAACATTTCATTATTATTATTTTGATTTTACAATACAGTCTTGCCCTGAAGTTTAGGCTGACCTTGAATTCATTGTGTAACAAACATATCATCCTCTTCCCTCAGCCATTGCAGTGCTTGGGATTACAGGGATGCACTACCAGGCCCCACTGCATTTCTTTCTTTTTTTTTTTTTTTAGTTACTGTATTTTTTTATTTTTTATTTTTTTTGAGACAGGGTCTCGCTTTGTAGTTCAGGCTGGCCCTGAGCTCACTATGTAGCCCAGGCAAGCCTGGAACTCAGCAGTCCTATTTCTGCCTCCCCAGTGCTGGGATTACAGGCATGAGCCACCACGCCCGGCACTAGTTACTTTATTTTTTTGACACTGGGTCTTGCTTTGTAGTTCAGGCTGGCCCTGAACTTACTGCGTAGCCCAGGCAAGCCTCAGACCACAGCTATCCTCTTGCCTATGTCTCCCCAGTGCTGGGATTAAAGTTATGAGCCACCACACCCACCATTGTGTTGTGTTGTATTGGGGATCAAACTCTGAACTTCATGCTTGCGAGGCAGGTGCTGAAACCACTGAGCTAAAGCCCCCAACCCGCATTTCTAAAGTGACTATTTTGGTTGACAAACCTTAGACTCTAAAGATCAAAGATTGAAGGAGGAGAAGGTAAGTGACTTTGGATCTTGAAGGTAAGAGAAGCTACTTTAGGGTAGCTTAATTTATGTTATGGATGACTGTCCTTACCAGCCAGTAAGAGGCACTGTTAGGGAGAGATTTGTTCTTGGATATGGCAGCCAAGAACCTGACACTGTATTAGTGCATTCCTTTAATTTTAATAGTTTTAGTCAATTTGCCAATAAAGTCTTTGTAAATTATGTAAATTACGATGGCAGCTCCCCCAAATTATCTCTCTCCCCACCCCATCTCTCTCTCTCTCTCTCTCTCTCTCTCTGTGTGTCTGTCCTGTCTATGTCTGCCTCTCTCTGACACACACATACACATACACAGTTTATATGCTAACTTCTGTAGAAAGCGTCATAATCTAATTTAGATGTTCTTTTGTTTCTATAGGAAACAAAACTTTAGGAAAATTAGTATCAGAGTTTGTAGCACATAGCACATAGTGAATATTAGTATGCTGGTCCACTAATCCCTCAGTAACCTCAGTGAAGGCAGAAATGTGGTCTTAACTGGGTTTACTTTCCTGGTACCTGGAGGGCAAGTCGTAAGAATGTAATCACTGAAGTTAAGCCTACGAAACTTGTACTTACTTTATTTTATGACAGTAAGCAGGTAACATCAGCTTCTTTTGCTATAAAAAGCAAGTTATAATAGTAACTTGATAAAGTTTACATGAAACTTTTAATGCCTGCTATATACCATCTAAGACTTACCACTGTTGTTTAGAACTAGCCATTGTTAATAAGTTAGTGAATGTATTGGTAAAATCTGAAGCGAAGATAATGCCCTTAATTGTTCAAACCAGTCTTCCTAGGATCATGCATGTAGTGGCTCAACCCTTAGTAAGACCTCTATAAAGAAGAATACTGTTATTCTGGATAAATTAGGCACAGTACAAAGTTATATTTAGTGATAAAATTTTACCTCATGTAAACTACTGAAACATAGAAGGTAACCACTACAAAGGTGATGTAGATTTTGCTGTTGATGTTTTATTGTCATGGTACAATTTAAAAAATATGGGTACCTCTCAATGGTTTTATTTTCTGTAAGTTGTAATGGGTTATCTTATATGCAGAAATATGCAGTAAAAATTCCCAGTTGGCTTTTTGTTATTCATAACTGAAGGGAGAATTATTATTTTTTTCCTAAAGAGGAATCTGATAATTTAGAGCTTAAAATATGGCCTTGTATATGGTAGACATTCAATAAATACTGTTGAAGGAATGAGTGATTTACTTGTTAGAGTCAAACAACTAGCCCAAGTAGATTTGGGATTCAAGTCTGGCTCTTTGAGTCCTGTACATTTTAAGCCTTCTCCCCTCAGTTCTCTCATCACTCTAACTCTGTCTCTCCGATATATCAGCCCCATAGCTATGTAGGAATTAGAGAAATTTATTTCTCTCATATAGTATGGCAGTTGATGCTTCTAGTGTAATCTGGCAAATGATCTTATCTAACCAATCTGCAAAGTTATAGCACAGGTCTGCCAGTCAAGAAACATGGGCTGGGGACTCAGGTTAGTGGCTCCATGCCTATGTATGTAACAATAAAAGAGGACCTGAATAATGATCAATCTTCATGGAACTGATGTCCTTAATCTGCCATTTGAAGCCTTTCATAATATATAGAGCCTTCAGATTTTTCAGATTTTCCTCAATTTTTTTTTTTTTTTTTTTTTTGAGACAGGGTCTTACTTTGTAGTTCAGGCTGGCCCTGAGCTCCCTATGTAGCCCAGGCAAGCCTCGAACTCAGCAGTCCTCCTGCTTCTGCCTCCCGAATGCTGGGATTACAGGCGTGAGCCACCATGCCTGGCACTGTGGTATGTGGTATTGATTGCTGGTGGGCGTGAGTCACCACGCCAGCATTGTATGTAGTTACCGGGATTGAATTTAGGACCTTGCGCTTGTGAGGCAGGTGCTGGAACCACTGAGCTAATTCTCCAGCCCTTTCCTCTATTTCTTAATCACTTTCTGTGCCTTTGCTTACATTCAGTCTCCATTTCTATTTAACTGGCTGAAATCATCCATCATAGATCTATCAAAATACTGTCCATTCTTCTTTGTAGTACTTCAAAGTACTCTCACTTCTCCACATCCTCGCATCTATTTGAACCTCAGTTTATCTTGAGGTTAATGATTATGTCTTTTGTTCCTGTATTTGTCAATAATATAAGTCAATTTTTCAAGAATATAATATTTGTGAATAATATAAGTCAATTTGTCTATAATATAATATATAAATAATATAATATGTCTTTCGTTCCTGTATTTGTTAATAAGTCAAATAATTACAAAGTCTACAAATTAATTATGAACTTCTAGCCAGCAGGTATCTTGTTCCTCTTTGTATTCCCCAAGTAGCCCAGCTTTGTGGGAAATAGGAAGCTTAGATTTAAAGGGCACAGAATTAAATAGAAATTTCAAACTGTATTCCAGTCTCTTTATAGCTTTAAAACCTTAGGTGATTACTTAACCTTTCTGGACAACAATTCTATGAGTAATAGAACACTTTGGGACAGACTAAAAAATAAAAAAAGAGAGAGAAAGAAAATTTAAGACTTCCACAATTGAAACAAAGAAAAATTGTATAAGACACATTTACTTACTTATTTATTTGTGGTACTGGGGATCGAACTCCAGCCCTTATACTTTCAAGATAGGCATGGTACTACTTGAGCTAAATCCTTGACCCTGTAGGACACACTTTAGTGACATGGTAAGTAAAGTGTGTGATATAGAAATGCAAAGGAGAAGATGAAGTCAATAGTAAATACAGATGTTTGGCCAGGGTGATGTTCTGAAATCCTTGTAGTACTTGGAGGGGAGCAAAGGAAAGGATGATGAGAACAGTATGAACAAATTAAAGTATAATGTGCTTGTTTTTGAGGAAGTCCTCATAATTATAGACACCTACATCCTGAAGAGGAGTTGTGCAGTATCTCTGAAGGGCCATGACAGTTTGAGCAGGCTTTCCATTACATGGTAGTTCAACTACACTTTTACTTTACTTAGATTTCATGGACATTGACCTGGCCTGTTGTTTGAGCCTTTTTTCCACAATTCTTCTCTCCTACTTCCTTTATTATAGTCACGTTGAACTTTTTCTTGTTGCCTCAACGTAGTCATTTTTCTGACTTTATTGTATTTCCCCCCACATGAAGGATTGAACACACAAGGGCTCACATCTTCTAGCAAGTACTTGACTTTTCAGTCTTGGCCCTAGTATACTTAAGATCTCAGTAGTATTTGGCATAATTGCTCCAATTCTCCTATCAGAAGTTACTTCTTTTGGCTCTTAAACTAGGCTTTAATTTTTTTCCTCTTAACCTTTTGACTGTCAGTCTCCTTTAAACTGACTCCTTTCTCTTTACTTGATGTCAAAAGATTGGAATGTCCTACCCTCCAACTCAGCCTTTGATTTTCTCTAGCTGAGGTATTTCCCTAAGGTATTTATTTTGGTCACAAAGTCTGAAATACTGCCTGCTGTTGACTGTTCTGCTCTGAGCTCTCTTACTTATCCTTTGACTCTTATATTCAACTGTGTCTGACATTTCTTTTTAATATGTCTAATAAGCATCTCAACTTACTACATCTAAGACTTTACTCTCAATTTCCCCACTGTGTTTTCCTTGTTGAATTCTGTTCTCTTGTTTGTTCAGGCCAGAAACCTTGGGGTTATATTTTCTCTCATATTCCAGTAGAAAACTGTGTAGTTTCTATTTCCCAAATAAATTCTGAAGTTTACAATTCCTCGCACTGTCTGTACTGCTACCCCAGTCCAAGCTGCCATCATCATTTCTTTTGAACTTGTCTCCAATTGAGTCTGTCTTCCTCTCTCCTTTTTCCTTTCTTTTCATTGTAGCCAGAGCAGCCAGAATAATCTTGTATAGATGTAAATATGTCACCTCTCAACATTTTTCTTTGTAAAATCCTCCAGTGACTTTCTTTCACAATAACTACAAGGACTTATATGATTGGACTCTTGTGATCTCTTTATCATCACACCAGTCTCAACTTTTACGTTACTTCCTCCAAGATGGCTTCCTTTACTGTTCTGTTTAAAGTAATTCCCTTGAACCTGTTGTCTTCTATTTTAGAATCAATCCTGTTTTATTTTCTTCTTAGTACTTAAATTCTCTATTTGTTCACTTACTTGATCTTTGTCTGCTTTATTAGAATGTAAGTTTCATGAAACAGGTACTATATTTTTCTTCTTTACTGAGCAACTGAAATAGTGTAATGAGCATAGATATGTCCCCAGTAAGTAAATAAACAATTCCTTCCTCTTGAGTTGGTTTCCTTAGCATTTGAAATAATGCAAGGCATTGAGTTAATGTTGCTAAATAAATTAATCAAAATCTTAGTTCTAGTGGTTGTTTTTTAGAAAGCAATGTTGTTTTGAGAGATATAAAGATGAATAAAATTCTCACCTTCTGGTTTCACAATTTATTCATTATTTAGTAAATATTCAGTGTGCCCAGGATATACCTAAGGCTCAGGATACAGCCACAAACTTTTCTACCTCAGAGAAGACTCCTGTAATCGAGTATGATTTGCTTTAATTTTTATGAATATTTCATGACATGTATGTATTTTTAGTCTAATTAACCTGTGAATCCTGTGAAGATAATGGGACAGTTTTACTGTCTAGTTTTAAACTTTGTATTGTATGTATGTTTATCACAATTCTAGATTGGCAAAGGTGGGTTGATGTAGTATACCCTGAATATTTCCCTGGTGCTTTAGGCATGTCTAACTTATACTCTGAGACAAGAGTACAGGTTACTCAAATATATTAGTGATAGACTTTTATTGGTGATAAAAATAGTGTTTCTTCATACAAATAGAATCATGATGTGTTTCTTCATTTATGTGGCTGTTTTCATATATTCTGATATGTTTCTAACATTTTGAAGTTTTAGCATAGAGTTTTTAAAAAGTTGGTCTGAATTCAACATATTGCTGAGTCCTAAGTGAAAGTACAATTACTTTAGCAATTGAAAGTTGCATAGATTTTGATTATCTCCTAAACTTTGGCTAAAATTGTTTTTCTATTCTTGTACACTATGCATGAGTATAGACAGTAGTTTCTTATTTCTGTTTCTCTAGAATAACTATTTCACTTATAATTAAACCAAAGTATACATTTTAGTAGCATATTTAGAATTGATATATTTGATAGATCTTTTGGGGAAAATATGTATATATTATAGGTAATAGCATATAACTTGTAGAAACTTGTACATATGCACATAAGCACATAAGCAGAATATTCAGGATTGAAGTTCTAAACAGCTTGGTTGAGAAGGAGTTAACAGGTTAGCTCCCCTTGGTTGTTCTCAGCATGCTCTCTTGCCTTTAGGAGCTGAAAGGATGATAACATTGGGTCCGGACATGCCTGTGTGGAGGTTAGGGTACTCCTGGGGTTTTTGCAGCTAGCTGTAAAGCAAGCTAGAACTTGTTCGCCTCTGAATTTCTTGTTTTTCTTTCAACCCTTTCAGTGCCCTGCAGGAGTCATTAAATCAAAACTTCATGCTGATCATCACCCACCGAGAAGTCCAGCGGGAGTACAACCTGAACTTCTCAGGAAGCAGTACCATTCAAGAGGTGAGTTATGTCTCACAGCTAAGAACTAAAGGTAGCTCATTATAGCTAATGTTGACCCTGTTAAAGAGGGCTTATCTGTTCTGGTTGGAAACTCTCTTTATGTTTCATTATTGGGTTCTTAATTTTAATTAACTGGAGCATCAGTGATTACTGTAGAAACACTGACTTGACCTAGAAAGATAGATGTTGTAAGTGGGAGTTCTTGATAGTTCTTAAAGTAGTGTACTAAAACCTGCTTTAAGAATAACCATTAATTATGTCTTTTATAGTTTTATAGTAATTATTCAAAATATTAATTTAGAAAATGTTGATAACATTTGTTTTGGAGGATCTCTATATCTTATTTTAAAAGTCATTCTTAGGCCTATTATTCGTGTTGTGCAGTCTTATGTTTCTGAAAGGAATTTGAAGAGGCTTTTTTTTTTGAGTAGCATAATCCTAGATTTGGACAGTATTTTTATTATGTTGCTGAAGACTTACATTCAGCTCTGAATATCTGAGGAGAGTCTGATTATTAGTCTTGTCTTCAGAATGCCCAAGAAAGGCCACTGTTTCAAAATAGAACTTCTCCCAAGAGACAAGAAGTACCTTCTAAGTATGCCTCTGGCCCCACCTACCTAAAAGCCAGTGATTTATCTTCACAGAGGGAAAAATGTTTAAGCCTATGACAGGACTTGTGTATTTAGAAACAATGAAATAGTGACTATGTTGTATTAGTCCACATAACTTAAAAGGCAGCCATCATTTATTTGTCTGCTGATTTTTAAAGAGAATTAATCATGGTTATCCTTGGATTTATTTCATTATTTTCTCTCTGAGTGCTTTGCTTAAAATAATTCCTAATGTCATCTTGGAAGAATAAGTTTTTCTCACCCTAATGATTTTTTCTGAAGTATATGAATTGTCTCAGTAATGGCTAGATTATTTAAAGTTTCATATTTCATATTTTGTCAGTTTCACCTTTTGGCATAAATGCCGCATTGCTTCATTTTCTTTATTGATCACTTGAACAGTTTATTGACTGGTAACTAAAGTCTTTAACATTTTATCTGACTCCTAAATTGAATTATAGTTTTAATTTATTTTCTATTTTCAAGATTTTAGTATATGAATTCCCATTTTATTTTAATCTTTATAATTTGCTGTGGTTTAAATTTAAAATTTAATGAAAAAATTTTATGAAAAAATTTTTGTTTCTGAAAAAAAATTTACTATGGCTCTATCAGAATTATTACAGGGTAATATTACAGTAATATCTAAATTATGTGTGTCTGTTTAATTTAGTAAGGAGATTAGCTTCCAAAATAACCCCAATTTAATCAGTAATCAAGGTAAGAGATAAATTTCATTCTTCACTTATTTGCAGAGATTTGTTTTTTTGAATTGAAGAATAGTATAATGTCTGATGGATAAAAAGACTCTTTTTTCTTTCTCTTTGTGATTTTTTTCATAGCTAAAATTTTGCTTTTCTGAAAAAAACACTCAGGTTCTATAACTCCGGTATGTTTCAGTGTTCTCCCACAAGAGGGCAGAAAGGACTATTAAGCTGATCGCCTAAAAATACTACTCAGTGTTTTCAAATTAGCTTCTCTTATATTAACAAAAAGGAGCATAATGGCCAAGTTATTGTTTGATTTACAGATAATTGGCATATTGCAGGGAGGAGACTTAATTTCACCCTTTTAAATTAAACAGGGAGATTTAAAAAGACATAAAATATTCATTAATGTTCGGTGATTATAAAGTAGTGGCATATATTTATTTTGCCTTTATTACTGTTTCGATGGGAAAATACTGCAAATATTTCCGAAATCGAGTTGGCCATACTGACAAGTTGAAATGTTTAAGCAGCGTTAATGCAATCTGCTCACACCTGATATCCTATGCAGAATGATTCAAAATGACTACATCAATTATTAAAAGAAATATTTAAAATTCTATAAATGTGCCACAGCGTGCCACAGTTGGCTGAAACTGTTCTGTGTGGCATAGTATTTAGATTATCAAATAAATTTTAAGCTTCAAGGACTTGAAAACAGTAAATCTTTTCCCTACCACTTTGTCATTTGAAAACTATTCTAGAAATATTTTACAAAGATGATATTTTTAAGTATTTCTTGCAAGAGTCTGGCTTCTTTTTTAAAGGTTATTTTAAAGTAATATTTTGAAATACCAGTTGCCAAGAAAAAAATAAATACAGTTGTTTCTAATATATTTCTGTTAGACAGGAGCATATGGGTTGTTTTATTTTGCATAACGTAAAAAGAGTATGGAGAAAAAGAGTGAGGAGGATCACCTACTTCTGCAGGTGAAGTGCTGACTTTTCTCCTTCAGTTTGTACATCACTGTGGTGAGGGGTTGTTTCAGGAGGAGGAAAGGTGCACTTATTTATAGGCTTGCAATCACAGCGATACCTAACTACGTGTATTATTTCTTGTTGCATTAACTATATGTCAGTTTGATTGCACCAAGATAAAAATACAATCTTGAAACAGTTTTACAGGTATATAAATAGTATGTTTTTGTTGTTACTGTGGAAATTTAGTGATGCTATATATCCTAAATTGTAAATTAGTCTTTCTCATCAATTTCAGCAATCTCTTTTAGTATTAAGTTCATAAATGAATTTTGACCAGTATAATACATTGAGAAAAGGGAAGAAAGTTTAAAGAAGCAAAACAAAAATCTTTGATCATTTTCTTCAGTGTATTATATAATGTTTTGTGTTCTAAGTGAAAGAAGTTTTTAATTTTTGAAAGCCTTGGATTTTTAAAATAAAGCTTTTATAGTATTTCTCACCCAGAGGAAATTTTTACTAAATAGAATTGAAAAAGAACATTGATTTAAAAAATACATTTTTAAAAACACCATTTTAGAAAATAGAACCAAGATGCAGTCTGCATTTTAAATAAATTCTTGAGTGACCATATGTTTCTGCAGGTTAGTGGTGATAAACCCATGGCTGTACAAGTGTTTGTTTATTCCGACTCTGCCGACTCTGATCTGCTGCCTCACGATGTATGACTTTTGTCCTTTGGGTGCTTCAGATTTTAAATCAACTGAGATTTTTGGTTTTGATGATGTCTCTGTTTTTAGCTACAAATTCTTTTACTTACATTGTCTTCCCACTAGAGTAGGCAATAGTGATATAAAAAGGGCCAGAATGAAGTGTTATGTGTAGTCAAAAGAAGAAAAATCCTTTGTCTTTCCTTTATGGTAAAACAGCTTGTAAAAAATATCAAATAATATTATGACAGTAACTTTATGACAGTCTAAACATAATATGACAATAACTCCATGACAGTTTTGTCTTTAGAGTCCTAAATTAGCTACTTATCACACTTCAAATATTGAATTTCCTCAAAAATTAAATATACTTACCTTACTTAATCATTTTTTAATGCTGAAAATTCATATTTTTAACAGTTAGTTGTTCATATTCAGGTAATTCTAATGCTATTAAAGATCTGTAGTTTCAAATGTACTTGGAATGAACTTAAAATAGGGGAAACATTGATTTGCCCTTTGCAAATCCTTAACCCAGGTGTGGAAAAGGATATAAAGTCCCTGAAATCAAGCCAACTTTTCTTGGAAACTAATTCTTTGTTGTCTTTCCTATTATTGCAAAAGCTTCTGTTAGGCAAAATATCTACTTTTCTTTGTAGATGTCATACAAATTTAAGGAATATAAACCTGACCCAGAATAACAAAGATAAGAAACCTAAGTATTTTTAGTCTAGAATTATGTAGTATTATTTCTCTATTACACTGAGATGCAGGTAAATAGCTACTGGAATTATTTAAATCCTCTCCTAAGTTTCACTTTACTGCAGAATTCTCACTGTTCTTATTAATGTTGATTTAGTTCTCAATGGAAATGAAGGGAGAAAATTGACCACCTATAAAGCTCTATCTTGCAGGAAGTAGTAGCACATTTCACTATTAGGACTGTGTGATACAAACTAGTGATTAAGTGGAAAGCCAGTAGGGTTTGATTTAGCATGAAGAGGTAAACTAAATCCCCTTTCTTTAAAGTAATTGTGAAATTATGAGGCTAATTCTTATTTTGAAAATTTGAACCTTATGTCAGTTTGTGTTTAACGTTTATTTTTGTACTTGTTACTCTCTAACTTGTTTGGCTAATTGTTATATTTTGGAGTATTTTAAATGGTGGTGGCTAGTAACAGTTGTGAAATAAGTGGTCCTTACAGGTTACAGTGACTATAACTTAACTAACATGCCCCTTTTCTATGTTTTAAATATTGTATAGACTTTGTTTAGTTTTTGGTTTTGTGGGGTTTTTTTGGTTAGTTTGTTTTCTAGGTCGGGGAGGCTTGCTGGCAAGAGCTGAAGAGTGGGGTAGCTGAGAATGTGCATATGCAAGAGGGTAAATTAAGTTGTGGGCTTATTTAATTAAAAGTTTAAGCTGTTTGTTTTTAGTACAAGATAAGTGGCATATATTAGCTCAATTCTAATGAATTAGTGTATATCATAGTTTGATTTTTAAAAATTTGAAATCACAAATGATATCTTGGCAAGAATGAAAGAGAATTTCTGAAATCACCAGGCAATGAATTCAGACCCTTATTCATTGTACAGAGAGGAGATGATGAGTTTCTTTTAAATATGCATATATATTATTGGCTTCAAGTTGCATTTTAAAATTGAGACCTTTTGAATAATACCATTTCAAATGCACAAATTAGTAATGATCTTTTTATAAATATTGACTTTTTTGTGATTTTTAATAAATTCCTTAAGAAATAAATTGAATATTTATAATATGTTTTGAAATGATAAATTTCTCTCCATCCCCAAAATATTTTAGAATATAGTAATTTGGAAATTTTTCAGCCCACATAACTATTTTTTTTACCTGCATTTCAAAAGATACAATGAAATTTTGTTAGGAATTAAGGGTAATACTTTTATCTTGTTGTTACATAAAATATATTTTATCATCTTAACCAGCTGTGTTTCATAATGTGTGATTTGTGTGTTGGTAGTTTTGAAATGCTTACAAGAAATTATGTTCAGGTATCAGAAACTAATAAACATAAGACATTTTTATATGCAAGAAAAGGCAGAGAGTAAATAATTGCACTGGTGACCAATACTGTAATAATCCTGTTTTACAATATGCACTTGACAGGTTGTAATAGTGCTAATTGAAGAGACTAATTCACACTTGCTTCATTCTATTCAAAGGCAAAATCAGCAGCTTGTTTTGCTTTTGACCAGATGGTCCTCATGAACACCTACTGTGCACTTTAAGTGCTTTACTAGAATTACAAAGGCTGAGGGCTGCGTTCGACTCCAAATGATTTGAGAAGGGGGGAACCTCTGTGCTCAATGGATTTGGTGCTAGTAAATTAATTCTAGTGGACCCATTACACACTGAGCCCCCTTTTCAAAGCTCTGAGCCTCCTCGCTTGCTCTGTAGCAATGAGAAAGAGAAAGAGAAAGGCAGATTACTGCAAACAGAAATAAAAAAAAAGAGGTATGAAAGGGAGAAAAGAGGCCTTGAAGCCTTTCATATCATTTGAGTTTTTCAAGTGCGTTATTTTTGGGGAGGGTGGATGTATGAAAAGCCAATTGGAGTTTTTTTTGTTTTAAAGTGCGCTATTTAAGCACCATGAATATAAGCGCAAGAGCAACAGTTGACTGAGTTTACTGTGGTGAAGCTTTGTGTCCGAGGATGAATCAAATTCATTATATTCAACTCTTTGTATTTTAACATGAATGTAGGGTTAGTTTCACAAGACTGTGTCTGTTTAGGATAATTATAATTTAATATTTTCCTTTCATAAAGTTATCACTGTAGATGTCTAAAATTTTAATCAAAGCAGATTTTGTACATTGACTTTGAAGCACCCTGACAGTTTAAAATTCAAAGGAAAGCTTTTTTAGTTTTCAAAAGAAAAGAAAGGCTCATTCTAATGGCATTGAAGCAGAGATTATTATAACTAATTAGAAGTCACACATCTGTTAGCTTTTGGTTTGTGACTTATTTATGTATTTTTTTGAGTAAAAATGCTTTAATATATATTGCTGTTTTGGAGTGAACTGAAAGGATAAAATACTTAAAAGATAATTTTTTTGAGCCAACTATTTTTGCACATCTCTACATGATTTCATGAAAATAAAATGCATTACGTGGGAATGGGAATAGTGTAATTAATAACCTTAAATTGGAATACATTTCCAACAAAAAATTTTCACATAGCTGTTTGCATAATTCTATTTATTAACTATAATTATAAAATAACAAACTATTAAGTTCAGTTTGTGCAGATTTAGTCTTATCTTTAAAGCTGTTCAGATATGATGTTGTAATTTGCAATACTGAAACTAAAGCAGTTTTTGTTGTAAGCTATAGAGGTTAAGAAACAAGAGATTGAATTTAAAAATAGAAGTCAGTTGTTTTTATGTATTTTTATAGTTTTTATGATGTGTTTTAAGTGACATGTTGTACTTTTGTTTGATGGCATATATTAGTGACACTGTTATTCAAATTAATTTTAATTAATACTAAGACCAAAGCAGACAACAAAATCATACCAGTAATACATCACAGTAATTATGTATGTTTCAGTCTGAATTTGGCTTATCTAAAATGAATATCTAGGGTTTATATTTAAAAATACATAATATACCAGTATACTATTTATGTCAGTATGTGTTAACTACATTCTTAGAAAATATAAAAACACAAAAGCAACCACACAAATTGTCTTCATTCCTCAGGATTTTAATTGAAGAATGCACTGTGCCCTCTTTGGTCTTTTAAATAAAATTTTATTTCCTACTGCTGTGGCCATTACTTTGGGACTTCACATTGAAATATTATTTGTGGGGGTGAGAGGAGACTTAAGGGGAATTTCCAAACCTTCTACCAACAAAATATCTAATGAAATTTATATTCAGTGATGCATTAATTAATTGATATCTGAGGAGGAACTATTTCAAGAAAAAATTTGAAAGATAAAGGAAAAATCATGGAAAAAATTCCTTTTGCAGCAGACTATTTAGAATAAAGGTAAAGCTGGTAGATTCTTTTTTGTTGGTACAGTGAAAAGCTACCTTAAGAGCCAGAATCTCAATCAGCAGACATGGTTGATCACCACCATGCCTTTTTCTAGGTGGGGCTGATTCTCTGGGATCACAGAGACAATGTTTAAAAGCATTTTCCTCATGAAGAAGAGTGTATTTTATTAGTAAAATATTAACCCCTGTTCCTGAATGCTAGAGACAGGTTCTCCCCCATAGGGTATAAAGATTGATAAGGCTGTAATTTCTTCATTGACTTACATATATTACTTAAACAGGGAAAGATTTTAATATTTTAGTATTTTCCAAGCATAAAGTAAGAATATCTGTATTTCTCCCTGACCCTTGCCCCAGCAAAACAAATCAATCAATAAAAAAACAAAGAATTAAAGGATGGATAGGTAAATATCAAGTACTCATATACACAAGGGAAACCAAGACTAGTATTTGTATATTAAATGAGGTTTACATGTAGAAAATTATTTACATGTGTCCTTTTATATCAAAAGTTTTTTGACTGTAGCCTCTTAAAATATTTTTATTTTTGCCTAAGATGTCTTATATAGGATTCAGTGCTATATGGTAAAGGGGTTACTCTTCTTAAAACATTTTACTTTGATAAATATACTTTTTAAAAATCCAGTTACTCAGTTTAGAGCTGTATTATTGTATTACCAGCATGTTGAGGGTATTCCTGTTACTATTCTAAAAACTTATTTTAAAAGGAAATACACCTTAAGAGCTCTCAGCAAACATTTTGTATAAATGACAAAATGTATTCCTTGCTTTGTGGTCATTGCGTGACCAGACAGTAGAGTACTGGATTGCACGAAGATTTACAGCTGCAAGGCAAAAGCATCTGCTCATTGCAAAGCTGTCATTGTTTAATTTTGACACTGACTTTTCCATGCGTCTTGTACCAAGCACTGGATTAGATCCACTAAGATGAAATTTGTTTTAAGTTGCTCCCAAAGTGCAGCTGTTCCCATATACAGCCTTGTAGCTTAACCAAAACAGACAGACATAGGATCAATCAAAATCTTTGTACAGGGTCACTTCACCAGGCCAGAGAGACTCAGAGGAAGAATGTTAACGATATTATTTATTGTGAATAACTGAAAAATTAGTTTGTAGGCTTATTGACTGCATATAGAAGTTTCCTTCTTTTTTAAAAGGATGATAAAACCATTATTAAATATTTAGCTTTTAAAATTGGATTATAATGGTGAAGTATGACGATAACTCTGTGTATTAGGGTTAGACATTATTCTTCCATAATTATTGGGGGGGGTCAGTTTATTGGTCACTTTAATAGTAATTGACCGAAAATGAAATCCATTCTTAAAGGTCTCTTCTAAAATCTTGGAAAGTGGACATTTTTATAGAATGATAATTTTTCTTTAATGTTTCAAGTGAATGAAAAATGAAAGAGCGCCTCACTTCCCAGGTTTCCTGAGATTGTGTGAATTTCTACCCAGCTGGTCCAAATTGATTGATACAGGGCCAAATATTTGTCTGCCTACATTTCAAAGTCTATAATTTGCTAATGAATTGTGGTAATAATCTTTCATCATACATGAAAGATTTAGCCAAACAATTTGCTAAGTATGTATTTTGATCATAAAATTTTTGGACTTACACCAAGCTTTACATCTATTTTACAGCTAATGCATGGGGGTGGAAGGAGGGCAGTTGGAGAAATTATACTGAACATGGACACTTGATGGAAGGGAATGAAGGAAACAAGGGGGAAGAAGGTACTTTTGAAAAGAAAGTGCTAGGAAAGTCCTATGAATGACAGGGGAAAACAAATTACATTTGCACCTGCTTAGCAATACAGAATTTTAAAAAAATACCAGCACAATTTTAACCTATAGCATGCAGCGATGTGATTGGTGTCTAATATAGATGTAGGCAAGGACACTTTTCCCCCTCTTTTGGCTATAGCTATGCTACACACTGATTTTGGAATAATTTCCTAGAAACTTGATTGTGCAGAAGTGAAATGTCCACAAATTTTGAAAAACTGAAGGCATAAAAAAGCCAAAAATAAATTTTGTTTTGGTACATTGTATGTGCACATCATGATCACACTCAATATTGGGAATTTGTACCAGTATATGACACAATTTAGTTCTTTTTTTCCCCCATTCCCCAACCCACCCAACAGCCCCCTACCCCCTAAATACATAAGCTTTGTTTCCTTTTTTTGATTACCATCACGTTTTTTAAGGTTAATTAAAAAAAAATCCAGTGAAGAAATAAATGTGATTTGACCGATTCCAGAAAAAGCTGAAATAAGAACCTGCCAGTCTCAGCTGAGTATAAGCATTCAGGAGAATATTTTCTTTTCCCAAAACAATGATTGTTCAAAGGAAACATTAAGTACCTTCTGCTTATGTGACTGCAAAACATATCTATATATTGTGGGAAGGAAGTTTAGGGTTGTCTTAGAGAGTGAGAGGGCAAGAAAATATTCAGAACAAATCTCTGCCTTACACGTGTGATTTTTTCATCATTAGAAATCAAGGTGCTGTGACTTTATTATTTAACTGATACATTCTGAGTTTTCTTCACATTGTCCGTGAGGAGAATATTAAGTAATATTGATAAAAATTTCCTTGCCTAGCCATTTAAGGTAGTTTTAAAAAAAGAAAAATTTATATATTATAAAATAGACCTTTCACTTTGTAAATTTTAAAGATAAGCAATAACAGAGTTTTTATATACTTGGTAGACTTGATTATGTCACATAACTAGAATTAAATGTCACATTTCCAGAAATTAATTTATATTCAATTATATAATGGTCTTTTTCTTTTCTGCTAGTGGTGGTGCTTTAAATGCTTGTGCAGTGAATCCAAGGTGGCACCATTGAACAACTGTAAAGTATTTAGAAAAGTTAAAGATCTGTATGTCTTAACTCCACTTTATTTAAGTAAATTCAGAATCTTTCCTAGAGGCTTGGTGGGACATACCCATAATCCTATCACTCAAGAGGCTGAAGCAGGAGGATTGACAAGTGTTAAAGGCTACTGTGGGTTACAGTGATTTCAAGGCCAGCCTAGAATACACAGCGAGACCCTTTCTCATAAAACAAAACCGACTGTCAGCAAAAACAAAGAGAAGAAAATTTTAGAAAAGGAAAAATATTTTACACACTTTCTCAATTTCTTTTCTCCTGTTTTGCTGACAGTCAGAATCTTCATCAATTATCATAATTTTTGTAAGCACTTCGTTATCATATTATGATTGTTAATGCTTAAGTAAATAATACATTTTTCGGTTTGGGGACCTTTATTCAAATTTGTGGTAATTGAAGTTAAGTATCCCCTTTTTGAGTTCCTTCTCTCTCTCCAGTTTTTGTAATACCTGACCATACTCATTTGCAGTTACCTGCATACTTGTCAAGTCCCCCTTTAGACAATTTGCACCTTAAAACAGGGGAAGTGTCAAATTCATCTCTTTATTTCTGGGTCAGCCACGGCATTTGTCACAGAGTAGGTGATGATAAATGAATGAATTAGAAAAGAAGGATCTATTAAGGGATGATTTTATTTCTAACTGAAGGCATCTGTAAAGAAGTTATCCAAGTGTTTCTAAGTATAGTAATTATTTCAAATGCTAATGTTTAAATAAACATGTACCTCCTAAAGGAGGTTGTTATTGTAGGATTTCTCTGTTTTGATTATAAATTCTCACTTACTTGTAAAAATGAGACCATGCACAGTTTGCACAAGAAGTGAAAAATAAAAATTATAATTTAAAATAGAATTAGTTATCCTTAATTTGTCATATCTGACAAATAATTTCTTGGTGTTTTCCTTCTTAGTGAGGTTATACATGAATTGTTAAAAATGTTTTCTTGGGCCGGAGATTTAGCTCAGTGGTTCCAGTGCCTGCCTCGCAAGCACAAGGTCCTGAGTTCAACCCCCAGTAACCACATACAATGTTGGGCGTGGTGACTCATGCCCACCAGAAATCAGTACCACATACCACAGTGCCGGGGATGTTGTGGCTCATGCCTGTAATCCCAGGGCTTGAGAGCCAGAGACAGGAGGATTGCTGAGCAAACTCTAAAAGTGAGACCCTGTCTCAAAAAAAAAAAAAAATCGATAATAGTGCACTGCTAGATTAAGAAAACATGTATTTATATTTTTTTTGAGACAGGGTCTCGCTTTGTAGTTCAGGCTGGCCCTGAGCTCACTATGTAGACCAGGCAAGCCTCGAACTCAGCAATCCTATCTCTGCCTCCCGAGTGCTGGGATTACAGGTGTGACCCACCACACCCGGCACTATTATAGATTTTGAGTGAGTGAGCAGTACTACTGAACCAGCAATCAGTTTGTGATAGTGGAAGATTATTATTATATAGGGAATTTAAATTCTAACCCTTATGTAACTAAAAAGCTACATACTAATCTCTTCTTAAGTACCCTAAGTTTTATTTTTCATATCTATAGTTTTCATAATGCAGCAATTCAGAGTTTTTACTAGTAAAAGTATTAAATGTCTTGGAACCTAAAATATTTGTAAGATCCTTCTTTCAGATTGAATCCTGTATTCATTTCTGTTCCAGCACTTGTTTTTCTTTTCTGCTTGTTTTCCTTTGTATCTGCTTTGGATTGAGTGTGTCCTTCTAAAGGTTCACATGCTGGAAGCTTGATGGTCACTGTAGCAATGTTCAGAAGATGAAGAAACTTTAAAAGTTGGGGCCTAGTGTGTGGTGATTAGGTTATTAGGGTTGCTGTGCTTAGAAGACATTAATATAGTTTTTTTCAGGACCCTAGTTAGATCCAGAGAAAGGAGAAACTAGTCAAAGGTAATCTCTGTATGTAAATGTATATTGGGATATTCCTTTAGTGCTTAGAGTTTCAGGCTTTTCCCGTAGTAGTAAAGAATGTTATTTTTACTTAAACCTTTTGCTGTGTATACTTACAATACAATAAGACTTCAAAAGTGACTTTAAAAATGAATATACCTAATACGTCTTTCTAATATGTAAAATTTTGTAATACAGTGCCAAGGAACACTAAATAATAATTTGACATCATTAACATTTCATTGTACTTAGATGAAATTAAAGTTTTATGTGTGTACCAAGACTATAGTATCAACATAAGGGCATAGATAGAAGCCCAGAAATAAACCTTTATATTATGGTTAATTAATTTTCAACAAGATTAATGATATAATACAAACTGAAATAGATAATGTTTTCAACAAATGGTGCCGAGACTATGGGATGTCTGTAGGTTAAAAAGTGAAATCAAATCACTCCCTGATACCGTATAGAAAAATTAACTCAAACTGAGCCAAAGCCCTAGTAGAAGAGTTAAAATTATACAACTTTTAAAATACAATAAAGAGCCGGGCATGGTGGCTCACGCCTATAATCCCAGCACTCGGGAGGCAGAGACAGGAGGATTGCTGAGTTCGAGGCTTGCTTGCACTACATAGTGAGCTCAGGGCCAGCCTGAACTCCAAAGCGAGACCCTGTCTCAAAAAAAAAATACAATAAAGATACTCAAGATTTTGGGTTAGGTGATGGTGTCCTGGATATGACCCTAGAACAAACAACAACAACAACAAAAATTAATTGGCATTTATCAAAATTTAAAACTTTCGGGCTGTGGATTTAGCTCAGTGGTTCCAATGTCTCCCTGGCAAGTGCACAGTTCTGAGTTTAATCCCCAACACCACATACCACAATGCTGGGCGTGGTGGCTCCTGTCTGTAATCCTAGCACTCCAGAGGCAGAGGCAGGATTGCTGAGTTTGAGGATTGCCTGGGCTACATAGGGAACTCAGGTCCAGCCTGAACTACAAAACAAGACCTTGACTCAAAAACAAACAACTAAAGCATATAAAAATTTGTTCACCATCTTCAGTCATTATGGAATTGAAAATCAAAAATCTAAAGGAGGGGCCCACTGTACCCCGGGAGCGGCGCAGACTCGGCTACCAGGCGCCATCTGTTTCCGGCGGCGACGGACTGAGGGCAGCCCACCGGCCCACTGTACCCCAGGGCTGTGCAGTGAGGAGTCAGGTATGGACTCTGGGTGCCATCACCACCACGGAGGGTTGAGGGCCTCTGCCCAGCCCCAACCCCACCCCGGAGCTGCGTTATGAGGACCCAGGTCCTAGAGGAGCCGGAGCCATCACCTGCGTCCCTCCACAGGAGGTGTGCTCCTAGAGCCGCACTGGGAGACCAGGCAAGATAAAAAAAAAAAAAAAAAAAGGGAATCTAGCTTCTATTTTGCCATCTACTCCTAGATCCCTCTATTCACCTCTTGTCCCCACACCTTCTCCTATCTTCCTGTCAGAAGCAATACCCAGAAGTAAAAGATTCTTAGGCTGCCCTGTTTCTTCTTCTGTACTATTATAAGAAGGTGTGCAAAGTCTCCAGTGGTCTTACAGCATACAGTTGGTACTGTTGTACATATGCCCTTTTATCCTCTATTACCCACTGGCATATATGAGGTTCTAGGGTATAAGTAATCTCCATAAATCTGCTAACCCTATGTCATTCTCCTCCTGTCTCCCTACCTCCCTGATTCCCCAGTGACCTCTTATCCCCAAAGGGTTCGGGGGGTACATTTACGATCTGTATGTTGTATACATATTGTTGATTAATTCTAAATTCTGGAACATAGACATAGAGGTAACTCATAAGCTCAAAGTCTCCAGAATAGAATTTAACAAAACTTTTTATCTTATTTACTGTGTTTAATACTGATATTGGCATTTATTGTATTATGATAACAAACATGATATGATTGTTCTGCTCAAATACCTCCCATGATGTGTCAGAACTGAGAACTCTCAAGGGTCATTACAGATTGAAGGAGGACCCCTCAGGAAAGTGCCATATCCAAAGGGCCCCAGATAATAGAGACCTGCAACAAACATTGCCCTGTCATCAGGCAAAGAAGAGCATTAATAACAATGAAAGTGTAGAAATGAGAAAATACACAAAAAAAAAACAGACACAAAGATCACCACCACAGGGAAATTCAAAGAAAAGGGAAATAGGGAAAACTGAAATTCAAACACTAGGACTCTTGGAGCTGGTAATTAAAGCAGATCTAGTAAAATGGAAATCAGAACTCATCTCTGAGATCAAAACAGGGATACTGTCCACAGTGAAAGATATCATTAAAGAAGAGATCAGCGAGATGATAGAATTCAAGATAGCAGAAGCAATGGAACCTTTTAAACAGCTTCAAGCAGAGCTCCAGGGAATGTTGAAGGAGAACAAAAGCTTGTGCAGTAGGATGAATGAAGCAGAGAGCCGAATCTCAGACCTAGAGGGCAACATAGCAGCCAATGAGCAGGAAAGGTATAATCTATGGAAAAGAGCAAGGGACCATGAGAAATCAATTCAACAGCTTCTAGATGACTCTAAGAAAAATAATTTAAGACTGATTGGAGTCACTGAGGAAGCAGGAGACAGTGTAAAAGACATAAAAAAGCTTTTGTCAGAGATAACAACAGAAAACTTCACAGGAAAAGAAATAGACATACAGATAAATGAGGCCTACTGGACTCCAAAACACCAAGACATAAAAATATCTACACCTAGACATATAATTATAAAGGTTCCAGATGTAAAACAAAAGAATGAAATACTGAAAGCAGTGAGAGAAAGGAAGAAAATCACCTACAAAGGGAAGCCCAATAGGATCACAGCAGACTTTTCAACACAAACACTCAATGCAAGGAGAGCGTGGAGAGAAGTATTTCAAGCATTGCAGGAAAACAACTTCCATCCTAGACTGTTGTATCCTGCAAAACTATCTTTCAGAATAGATGGGGAAATAAGATACTTTCACAATAAAGAACACCTGAAAAACTTCACAAACACGAAACCTGCACTCCAAAACATCCTAAAGAACATCTTGCAAAAAATACAGAAAATTCCATGCCCACAAAACTCAGGAGAATGAATTCATTGGGGCAAACAAGAAACTAAATAGAAAAGGGGAAAAGCAAAGAAGAAAAGAACCAAGAACAGGGAAACATGGCAGCTCTGAATATGTCCATATCA